>JAHWFP010066896.1:196303-292455 GCA_023313725.1 Lithobius niger | reverse complement strand
GAAAATTTGTTCGTTTTTCTTTCCTTGATCGACAACAAGGTGTAGCCTACACACCAAGAAACTTTGTTCGTTTTTCTTTCCTTGATCAACAACAAGGTGTAGCCTACACACCAAGAAACTTTGTTCGTTTTTCTTTCCTTGATCGACAACAAGGTGTAGCCTACACACCAAGAAACTTTGTTCGTTTTTCTTTCCTTGATTGACAACAAGGTGTAGCCTACACACCAAGAAACTTTGTTCGTTTTTCTTTCCTCGATCGACAACAAGGTGTAGCCTACACACCAAGAAAATTTGTTCGTTTTTCTTTCCTCGATCGACAACAAGGTGTAGCCTACACACCAAGAAAATTTGTTCGTTTTTCTTTCCTCGATCGATCGACAACAAGGTGTAGCCTACACACCGAGCAAATTTGTTCATTTTCCTTTCCGTGGTCGATAACAAGGTGTACTGCGTGTTTGCTGTTTTATATTTGTATTAATTCGAAAATAATTGGATTTAACTAAGCCCTCAACAATCAAACTGACGCATCTTGCAGGCGCCCTCGTACAGGAATGATTCCATTCCGACATCTACATTAATAAAATCCAGTTGCGGTGTTGAAAAACGGCCACCCGACCTAGACGGCCACCCGACCAACGCGGACACCTGTCTAATAATAACAGTGTTCGATTGTTACCAATAAGCTGACAATGTACATTGTAAGAAAGACGCCGTCTGCTCCCGGGTTGTTGTTGTCGGTTAAATACTGGGGAAAAAAATTACTAAGCCAGCAGGCTAAAGGTTTCGACCCATTTGTATTTATTTATTTACGGTGGAAATATTTATATGAAAGTCCATGTAGTCCGGGTCAGGGGAGGCGCTGATTGTTAGCGTTTGTTAGCCAGTGTGCGCAAACTGAAAACGTAACTTTTAACGGATAAAACAATGCTTCACGAATATACAACTTGGTCTTAAATCATTGGCTAAAGGTTCTGTCGTTGTAGATGATTATAATTAAAGGGTTAGTGAAATTCGGTTAAATATTGAACAAAAATGACAAATTCGGCGGGCTAAAGATTTTGACTTGGCTGTACAAAGGCGCATTTATTTAATTCCGGTGTATAGAGGAGTATTCCTTTTAGTTCCGGTGGAAAGATTCATATGTTGCGTAACTGCAGGGAGTCTGGATCAAGGTAAGCGTTGACTGAGTGAGAAAAGCGAACGAAAATCAGCGTTTGCTAGCCAGTTTGCACAAAAACACATGAACGGGATACACGCCTTTTGCTACAAAAACATGAGAAAGCAAATCGTCCCAATGTTTTAAACGGTGCATCAAACACGACCCGTGCACAGCACGGGCTTCCGCTAGTGGTTACACAAATAAAACTAACACTGTGCACCTTAGCTTAATTTAGTAGGAGTCAAGGATATGCAGTCATACATTGTTGAAGATTTCTGTGGGGAAGTCGCGGTCTCCTCTACCACCAGAGGGTCGCAACTGTATTAGAAACAATGCGTTAGAAACTTTCGCTAGCATCATTCCTTCCGGCGCTTGGCCGACGTCAATAACGCCAACATGGCGCCACCCAATATTTATTTATTTATTTATTTTATTTACAAAATGGTTGTAACCCCCCTACAAAGAGCAGAGACAGCAATGTCATATTAATAATTAAAACAACAATTTCACGATTCTCATTCAGGCGAGAGCAAAGGCGAGAAAGGGGTACAACCGTACAACCAGGCGCCGCCATATACAAAAAACATGGCGGCGCCTGGTTGTACTCAGTTTTTCCACTGCTCTCGCCTGAAAGAGATTCGTGAAATTGTTGTTTTAATCTGAAATTGCTGTCATGCTCTTTGTAGGGGTTTACAATAATTTTGTGAATAAAATAAATAAATAAATATATTGTAGGATTACCATATCGCAGTTTACCTTATATCGTCCTAGGATACACATCCCATAATTCATCATTTCTGTTGTAATTGTGCGACGAAGCTGTTGCATGTATCGAGCAGGTTGCCACAAATGTGAAAACGCTGTATATCTTAAAAAAGGATGCAAAGATTAATTTCTGAAATCGAACAGCTATTGGAAAATTAGTTCAAACTTCTGCCTTAGCTAGGATAAATTTTGCGGAGAGTCTCACAGTATAACTGTAGTAATGCGTGTTTTACCCTCTCGTCAGGCTTGTGTTTCTCCAACATTTTGTTCCCCATGACAATCATTATGGCGGCTGCCATCCCATAATCTCAAAGCGGAAGTACCGATGCTGGCTGCATCTAAGTCGTGAATTTGCTTGTCCGTCAGTTTACCGTATATCGTCCTATAGCTACCATGCGGGAAACTCAGTGGCGTAGAAGCTCATTAGCCTCAAAACAATGCAAGCTTGACTGAGATGGCACGTGCTCTTGTATCAAACCATTGGAGGTGACGGCTTTCCCTTGCATGCAGTAGCCACGTGATTTTTTTTATTGGAACTTCACTTCCCCCCGTGTAGGGACTTGTGGTCGAAAGCCTAACCTCACCCTCCACCCCCTAGCCGGGCAAGTGGTTTTTTTAATATGGTTCCTACAGTTTGAGTGTACCTTGGACTATTATAGCCTCTTTGCTAGGCGCTTAACAAATCCGCGTCGAGTACCAAAGTCTCCTGAAGAAACAGCCGTATCAGCTTGCCTTCCACAACGCTCCGCAAAATCAATACAACTAGCAACGCGTCAGGTTTGCTCCACCCCGCCACCTGTTAACCGATAGTGTATCCAATATGTCGTTAGTTTGCAAATTCCCCAAGTGGAGTCAAGATGGCGCCACCTACCAAAGCTCCCAACGCTTGTGCACCCCAGGCTCCAGTCTGCTTGTTTCCAGTGACGTCACATAATGAGCTCGTGAATGACCACCCTTCATATAGACTACGTTCTATTCCATCGATCATGGCTTGTACTTTAGTTGATGTTTTGACTTTTCTGATGCTGCTTTACTTTAGGGGGCTTTGAATGTAGTACTGCATAGCAGAACTGCGTTTGAGGTTATTTTTTACACAACATGTTGAGTCTTAGTAATGGGGTATTTATAAACTATTACACGATGACACGTTAATAATTTATACTGATGATACTGTCGAATAAAGGTGTAAAGGTGCTGCATAGTTTCGTTTCATGTAAACTGCTTCGTCATACTACGACGATTTAAGGTATCAAATTTGAGATTCCCGTTGCAAGTGCAAACTGCAGTTTTGGATATCATGTTGAAGGAAATTTCTCCAAGCATTCCTTTTAAATGAAGCGAGTGTGTATGTGTTTGTCATTAATGGAATCCTTTTGTGTTTAATTGAATCCCATCACCTGCCTTTCTGTAGTGGTTATAATGAGATGGTCAAATGTTATTCGCTGAATTACTTCCAAAAAAATGTTAGCTATAATACAATAATGGTGTATTAAGTTTCCATTTAAAAAAAAAAACATTGACTTGATCACCAGTACTGCGTTGTATCTTCGTCTGAATTCATTAATTATTCAGGATTCCAAATTTACAATGGTGAGTGTTAGATGGATAAATTCGAGAAAACGTAATTTCTTCTGTAACAGCTGATCGTTTTATGGCAAATCGGAGCTCAACGAAACTTTTGGAGCTTTCAAGTGTCATGGCAAATTTCATTCCAATCGGTCATTTCGTTTGGCCTCCACCCATACTACGAACGAGCTACCAAGCAACCAGCATTTTGCAACTTGTTGTCTGTTATACGCTTCGTTCGCTTCGCTCACTCTGACAATAACGGAAGTGAACCGGGCCTATTTTCTGTCTGCAGTGTTGATCAATTTTATTTAAAGTTGCTTATTTTGTTTGTATTTCGAGAGTGTTGGGCTTGGATTATTTTTATCAGTGTGCAAACATCAAAGCGTGTTCGTGTCAGTTTGGTGTTGTTGCCATTTAGAAAACATTGGCGCGCGATCGCCCCGAGCAACGGCGACACTTTTCCCGCCTCGCGCCCCATAAAGCGGCCATGTGACCATTAAGGCCCGTGGTAACGTCCTGCGCATGCGCCGCAAATGCCCATCGCGTGGGCCATCAGCGCCGCTTGCATGACTTCATGAAAAACATGGCCGCCTACCTGCTTTGCTTTGCTTTCACCCTTCCAGGCCAACGCTTTTCTCTAGAGATCCACTCGGCCGTAAACCAAAACGAGGATGCCTCAGGCAGACGGCTGTTTTGTTATGCGTATTTGGCCAAAAAAAAAAGTGCCGACTCGTCCCTTTTGTTTACCTCTTCAGTCAGATAAAGTAAATGCCTTTCCCTTGTTTCTTCCTAACTCTACTTTGTTTGAAAGTAAAGAAGATAAATGGAATGAGGTCGATGGATAGGTTACATAACAAATAGTCCGCATCAGGGAGAATTTTTTTTTACCCACAGCGGAAACCAACCTTGCAAGAGTACAGAACACTCACCTTACCGCATTTTTCAACTTTTTCACCAAAGCGGCTATTGTGAATGCTGTGGGCTGGATACGACGTCATGATTGACTCTGTCTGCCTAAGATGAGAAAGAATGAAAAGTCTTCCAGTCCTTCTTCTTATTCTTATGTGGTATCCATCTGTAGCACATCCAGCTACAGACTTTGCTGCCTTAGACGGCTCTGACTACAACTTGCATTAATAAACAAAAACGGAACGTTAAATGTTTAAAGTAAGGGTCTAAAAGTCAAAACCTAGAAGGTACACGGACAAGCTTTGACAGTCAGGGTCTAGGTTTACAATTTTGTCAGTAGAGGCTGGTAAGCATTAGACCCTTACTACCCGGTGGTTAGCTTAGTTCTAGTCTATTGGATAGACCGTATGTCTGAACGGTTGTAGCAGGTTTTCTTTGGTCTTAGAATATTGTTATGGAAAGTTAAGAGCATAATTTTCTTGTGACGATTCGGCATTTTGTCTTTTGCTGCTTTAGATTTTTTTATTATATTTCGTAGATTTATGGAAGAGGATAACCAAATTAATGCTCCCTGCTGCGAATATGCTGTCTTGTTACTGAATCGAGAAATATTCGGTGGTCAGAAATAAATACATTTTGACGAAAAACTGGAAATCTTCCTACAAAGACCCATGTGATGATCCAGTGGTTGGTATACGTTTGCTGCTTTGTTTTATGTTGAAAACTATTTGTCCATTTAGTAACATGGTAGGGTATTCTCAGCAGAGAGCATTACTGGTTATCCTCCACCGTAAATCTACGAAATATAATAAAAAATTCTAAAGCATCAAAAGACAAAATGCCAAACTTCACAAGAAAATTGTGTTCTTAAAGTTCTATAACAATATTCTAAGAACAAAGAAACCTGATACAACCGTTCATACACATTCTGTCCGAATAGAGTAGATCTAAGCTAACCACCGGGTAGTAAGGGTCTAATGCTTACCAGCCTCTTACAAAATTTTATACCTAGACCCTTACTGTCAAAGCTTGTCCGTGTTCCTTCTAGGTTTTGACTTTTAGACCCTTACTCTAAACATTTAACGTTCCGTTTTTGTTTATTAATCTACAGTCTACGTCTTGCAGCTGGGTTTTGCTAATTGGCATTGTTGTATAATAACAATGTTTAAAACAATGTAAAACAATCAATCTGGTCGTTTAGAGCTCCATAACCCCTGAACAACTTGACCAATTAGAAAATGCCTTATGGAATGGGCACATCTACAGAGCAATACCTGTAAAATGAGCTAAGAACCAGCTTTATAGGATAAATGGTTTGACCTGTAGAGAGGACAGACGAAAGTATCCCCAGAACAACATCATCATCATCATCAAGAAGAAGCAGAACAAGAAGTTGTCTATGGCCCCTCTCTGTATCTCGGGTTTGACTCGACCGAATTTCACAGTTTTTGGACTGCAGACAGGCTATGACTAGTCAAGGCTAGATTCCAAATTTGATTTAAAGATGTTTACTTTTGACGGAGTTATAAGCTCTCAAAGTTGAGAGTTTAACACAGCGATCCTAGGTCGACCCTTACTAACACTGGCTATCGCCAGTGTAATTCGGATTAACACTTACAATCTTTCTGTACGGTTATTATACCTGTATGTTTAGACTTTTATAAATAGACATAAATCGCTGGAAATAATACTAAGGAAAATTGGAAATTAAGCCAACAGCGAAAATCATACACAAGAAATAACGTAGTTCAGTAAGCCACCTTTATGCACTTACGTTTCGTCGGAGTGGCATGACCCGGATTCGAACCAGCTACCCAGTTCGCCCCCAGATCACTTGCATAGCGCCTTAGTCGCTATGGCCACATCCTCAACTGGCATAAAGATAACTCACTGAACCCGTTATTAAGGTCACAACCGTGACCAGGGCTCCATTCGACCGAAATTCACTCAGCCATAGAAATGGATAGGGAAGACAAATCATACACTCACAAGGCTCAAAAGGAGAAATAAATAGACATAAATCGCTGGAAATAATACTAAGGAAAATTGGAAATTAAGCCAACAGCGAAAATCATACACAGCCTTGTGAGTGTATGATTTGTCTTCCCTATCCATTTCTATGGCTGAGTGAATTTCGGTCGAATGGAGCCCTGGTCACGGTTGTGACCTTAATAATGGGTTCAGTGAGTTATCTTTATGCCAGTTGAGGATGTGGCCATAGCGACTAAGGCGCTATGCAAGTGATCTGGGGGCGAACTGGGTAGCTGGTTCGAATCCGGGTCATGCCACTCCGACGAAACGTAAGTGCGTAAAGGTGGCTTACTGAACTACGTTATTTCTTGTGTATGATTTTCGCTGTTGGCTTAATTTCCAATTTTCCTTGTTTAGACTTTCGCAGCAGAATAGCCGTAAAACTCCGCATGGATGTCCACGGGTAAAGGGTTAGGGTTCGGGAGGAAAGCTAGGAATTGGAATTGGTCGACTTTTCCCAAGTTACTAATTTTAGTTTTGTCTAGTTTGAATTATTAATATTGTAACCAGACGCGGTTTACTTTTGAATGATAGTTTATTGTGCCTTACCTGAATTGCGGGCAGGGTGGCTAAAGGATTGGGTGAAGTAGACCATTATGTTAATTATGAAAGAAATGACCAAAATCGATTTAAATATGGTTAACAAACTATTAACTGACCTTTGAAAGATGTTTGCCACAATTCGTAGACAATAGGAATAAAAAGAGTTGACGTTACATCTGGTTAAGAGTAAAATAGAATTCGAATTACAAATGGCGAAAATAGTCTTTATTGGGGCAGATATGTCGCTTGGAGGAAAGGAAGGATTGGAAGAGAAGCAACAAGTCACGTGATGAGTTTATAATTATTGTGGTATACACCAATTTTGAGATAGGAAATACGACATTGTGACATTGTTGAAATAATGGATTTCGTATAAAAGTTAATCGCAAATGCTCAATCTGGTCTTGTAGAAGTGACGGCATATGAGAAAGACGTCAATGACGCCATCGTAATTGTATAAGGATGCGAGACTGAGTCCAAAATGGGCAAGTTGAAACTGACGTCACTACACTAGTAAAAGAAGAGTGTTGGATTCGCGTTCGTTACTTAAAGGTTCCTCTTCACCGAATGACAGGTTGCAGCATCGAGCGGCATCTACTATTATTCAGTTCTATCTAGCACTTGATTTCAACAAGCAAAGGAATGAGCAAAGAAATGTCTTTTTACACAACAAACTAGCCACGTGCCTCATTAATTATTGAGTATAAAGTTGGTGAGTCGATGTGCACCAGAAAGCAAGCGGTCAAGATTAACGACATCACTGTCACTCGATGGCGCCCATCCAGTGGTTCAAAATCTGCGTTCCAAAACGGTCGATATGGAGAACAAAGTGATGTCGTTAGGCTTAATTTTACCGATTGCTTCCTGGTGCACGTGGGCGCACTAACTTTACACTTAGTAATTAAGGAGGCACGTGGCTTGTTTGTTGTGTAAAAAGAAATTTATTAGTGTGTTCTTTAGCCTGTTGAAAGTAAGGGGAGGACAGAACTAGATATCGGCTAATGGCTATAAATGCTGCAGCTTGTCATTTGGTGGTAATCCCCCTTTAATCTCTAGTATGTTACAGAGAATCAAAAAATAAGAAAGCAGAAGAAATCATAATAATGAGGACGGTGCCACTTCTTGAGGAAAAATTCGAAGTTAACGTAGTTGTTGGAGGAAACGCCAGAATTGAAGACACTGTTGGGTGATAACCACTTTGTTAGCTAATTCAGCTGAGTATGAGTCGATAAAATCGAATGTTCCTGATAATCAGGCACGAGAAGATTGGCTGGACATTTCTGCTGTTCCCACGACTTCTAAGGGCAAAAACCTTAAAAAAAGGAAACCTTACAAGTTTCGTTTCGGACAGATATTGTGGCTTGTTCTTTTGGCTGTGAATCGTCCCAAACAAAAATAATCATGGCTCTTGAGATGTCTTCCTTGCCCGTTAAGATGCATGCGCCATACTTTCGTACATCGGAAGATAATACTACTTTGAATTTAGAAATTTAACACTTTGCTTAACGTTCACGACCCATTTGAACTAAAGCTCTATTCGAAATTAGATGGAAAAACTTATTTTGGCACTAGGGCACTTTTCTGAAATTTCACTCGTCATGTATTTGCCATACACCAAACGCGTGTCCGTATACTTCGCTTTAACACTACGAAACTCATTCCATATGTGGTGAAAGGGGCCTAAGTGACATTTGGCGTCATGCAACTTTTATCCAAGTCTTAGTACTGTTGCTACGAGACATGAGCAAACGGGGACTGAAACCAGAGCTTTCCTTTGTTTCTCTTGGTTGACGATTCAAAGGTCGTTGAAATCACATGTAACGAGCCCAAGGCATGCAAACATTACCAAATTGAAATTTTGATTTGGTCCATCCGGGGTCGATGCCTCTGGGAACAATTAGTGGGAGGGCGTGGGTGGGTGGGGCACATTCTTTGACTGGCCAGCCGTTCAATACGACACAAAAGAGGTAGTGCAATTACTTGCCTACAGGTATAAAGGGGTACAGGTACGATAACTGATAAAATAGCTCAGTTATACATATGTTAGGACTCGTGGAGTTTTTTTTTTCTCTGGACGCCTGCACACTGGGCTTCACTGCAGTCCCTAGATGCTACGACGGGTGTTTATTTATAGACACTTGTTGTTTCAAGTGGGAAGAAAATGGGAGTAGATGGGAAGACGTTGTGTACTGCAAATGATTGAACAATTTTCATACAAAATGACATACGTCATGCTCACTCCCTCACACACTTTTGCTTTTGTTTGCGGCATCACGTTTTCGAAAGGTGGTCTAGCAAATACTCTTAGTAATTGTTGGGGGGGGGGCGGGGAAAGACATGTGGAAAGGGTAGACGATGGTTTGAACAAGGAATTAAATATTTCAATTCAAAGGTTGTCAGTTCAGTTACTGTTTCAAGCAGTCTAATCTTTAAGTACGAATGGCAACGGAAATTTATTATGTTTTAGTACCCGGCTTCGTTTAGTTTTGTTTCCTGGTGTTGGTATTTATTTATATTTTGTGATTCACATTTTTGTTGAGTTATTTGCATCTGGATGTTGTGACGCTCTGTACGTTACGTTAAGCCACGGCGTTCAGTAACAATGCGGTAAAGTAGCACATTTCAAACGAGTGATGTGTACGAGATCAAGAGAGGTTGGTGCACCACATTGTTATCGAACAACACCTATTTAGCGATCCCATTGTAGCGACTTGCGTTTTTCTTCATCTAGACACACGCTAGGGTGTCGCGCCAAGTTAGGCAACAATCATCACAACAAACATCACATCAGTTCAATTGTCGAGGTTGTAAACCATTGTAGCGCGGCGCCATAGCGTCAGTGTCTTATATCTTGAAGCATAGTTGGGCACATTTCAGGTACTTGGGGAAAAATAATAATGCGGTACAAAAGCTTAAATTGTGTTGAAATCAAGAGCAATGACCCACCTGACAAAAATTAACTCGTGTAGGAATGCCAGCTAAGCTGCTTTCAATACAAAATCTGACCCTCAATAACGTTGAAAATGTGTAACTAGCTAGCTAGCTACTACCTAGCTAATTCTAGTCCAGCTCATCCCCATGTTAATTTCCATAGGGTGATTATTCATCGATACCGCGATAACGGGAAGGCTTCCAGCTATGAAATTAGACGAATGGCTGCAGTATGATACGAACTGCGTACCTTTTACGTTTGGAGCCTAAGGGTGTAACGAGGATGGCGTGGGATGGCGCGTAAGTACGAAAATATTGTTATAACCATTGTTAGTATTGTCGGCATCGTCTCTCATTGGACAGCCAAAGTTCGGACAATGACAACATGAATACTAAAGTGCGTGAGTAGACACACACTAGTGTACCACGATAAATCTAAATAACGTTCCCAAAGAAATTGTATTCACGTCCAATTCACGAAAAATAAACCAACCCTAAAAACAAAGCAAAATAAACAAAGCCAAAAGCTGGTGAAGAGGCCACCAAGTTGGGAGTTGTTCGGCCCTTCAAAGGAGCGATATCAACACACCAAAACTAACGAAATAAAACAAATTACAACAAAATTAAAACAAAACCAAAAACTTATAAAGAGGTGACCAAGTTGAGAATGGTTCGACCTATAGGCAAAAGGTTGAAAGTGTTGAAAACCAATTTCTTGTTGACGTGCCACTTTATTACACATCTGCACGGTAGTGGAGTTGAGTCTAATACACAATTAAAAAAAAAAAGGACTGATATATCAAAAACCACAACTGGTATAAGGGGCCGCCAAGTTCCGAATGGTTCGGCCCTTCAAAGGAGTGATATCAACACACCAAAACATTCGCCAACTTAATCGCACCGAATAATACTTTGGCCGTTAAATGAAAACTTGAACATTGCTACCGAAAGTAGCATTGTTCTAGTTTTCATTTAACATTCGAACTATTAAGCGGTGCGATTAAGTTGGCGAATGTTTTGGTATGTTGATATCACTCCTTTGAAGGGCCGAACCATTCCGAAATTGGCGGCCCCTTTTGGTTTTGATATGATTTATTATACGTTGAAGCATTGATGCACGATTCCGAATTGCTCCTTCGGCGAACAAGTGAGTGAGAACTTGTCCAACAATGGAATGGAAAAGACGACTGGTGGTTCGAACATTTTGACGGGAAAATGGAAACCAGAAAAAAAAAGATTCTCCGACGTCTGCTTTTCACATCGTTCATGTCAATAAGCATTTGTGACGTTGTTTATTTTGATTTTATGATGTTGATGTTTGTGATGTTGTTGGTGTTTAGGGACATCCAGCTAAGCCAAATATTTTTACCAATTATTTCAGTAATTGTGTCTAGTAAATACAAAATAAAATTCCATTATTATCATTTTTAAATAGAAAATACCAATCATTATTTATTTTTAACACGATTTTACTAACTGCTAAAATATTGGACAGAGCTCGTCACTCTCTTCCACACGTTCCCAACCCAGTGAAATTCTAGCAAAGGCAAATAACCTAACCTAACATACAATAAAATCAGCAGGGACGTAACCCTCCAATGTTTGGTCAGCCGGCAAAGTGGTTAGCTAAACTAAATATTACATTTTTTTACGAACCGGGAATAATTTGTTTTTATTTGCCAGAAAGCATTGGTTATTACTAGCTATAATTACTGGAAATAAAAATAATTTACTAGAAATAAGTTGTTTCTACTAGAAATAACAAACATCAAAATCATCGAGCAATTCGTCATCACACAGTTTGTCGAATAGCATATTTTTTATTATTATTAAAGTAAACGATGTTTTTTTGGTTTTATTATAAATTTGTTGTTTTTTTTACAACAAAGGCTAAGAATTATAAACTGTGCGTTATGTTTTAATTAAAAATAAAACACTGTTTACAACTATTTACCTTGTTTGTCCCACCACTAATCACATTTTTTAGATTGCTTTTTCCAGTGCTCCAATTAACTGTTTAGTTTGGGTATATTTGGAGAGAACATCATCCGTGATGTCACACCCGGCACGACAGCAGTTACTCACCGCGACTCACACCACCAAGAACGAACGAGCGAACCATCTTCTCTAGTGTCCTTCATCTTTGATCCTACGCATAGCACGTGCTAGACCCACCGATTGTTACATTCATTTTACTGCTGAGATGATTGAGATGTTGTCCGTAACCTTTATAGGGACTTCCAAACTCGTCGTTAGCTCCAGACCCTAAGCTAACGACCATACCTGTTACCGAACTCGGTTCTAGTTTTAGATGCTAAGACATGATGTAGTGTTATATGTAACTGCAAAAGTGTTTTTTTTCATGTTTGTGTGCGAACCTATACTGACACTCGTCTCCATGACCTACCTAACCTAACCTAAAACAATTGACGCAATCTAACCTGACCTAAAACAACTAACACAACGAAGCTAACTGAAACATAGTTATCCACAGCATGCCTGATTAATGGATGCCTAATTGTTTGCCATAGTACGCCTGAGTAATAGTTACCACATTGTTTTCTATAGCACACCTGATTAATATATAGTTAATAATTTTCCATAGCATTCCTGATATTATATATGCCTAACAGTTATCCACAACCTGCCCCTCAGTAGATGCCTAATGGTTTTTCATAGTATGCCAGATTAGTTAACGCCTAAGAGTTATCGACAGCATGCCTGATTAACAGATGACTAATTGTTTTCTGTAGAATGATCGATTAAAAGATGTAGTGGTTTTACATAGCACACCCGATTACCTGATGGCAAATAGTCATTCACAGCACGCTCGATTAATAGACGTTTAATTATTTTCTGTAGCAAGCCCTATTAATAGATTCCTAATAATTATTGATAGCATGCCCGATTAATTGACGACTAATAGTACTGGGAGATTTTTTGAGTTCGCAGCAGCAGCATCAAGAAGGCTGGTCTTAAAAGCTTCGACATATACCGGGAATGCGAATTCCTTTACGGCGAAGTCAAGATGGATTTTGGTTCGGCACTTACCATCCCCAAAAGACTTGAGGTTCCCTCCTTTGTCTTGTACGACAACGACAAGTATTTACGCCTAAGCCTACGAGCCGCTTCTCAGGCCGACGTCTTGAACACCGCAGTCAACGCACTTTGTGAGAAACTATCGGCCGACGCTAGCCCCGAAGAAATCCGTAATCTGTCCTCTCTCATCCAAAAGGAGCCCCACGGGTGCTATTCAACAACACCTTACTCTTACGGGAAACTGCCCTCAAGACCACCCACAACTTAAACGAATCGACTAGACACCGTCTACGCAACCAGCCGCTTCACGAGGCCGATACGCTTTTCAGGGGATTGATTCCGACACTAGCCCCTCACTTGGACATCTCCCGCAAACCTAAACCCGTAAGACAAGACAAACTAGCCTTTCGATCGTCTAAACCAAACAGGCACCAAGTCGGCCACCTTTCTCCCGAGAAACCATCAGCTCCCTCGAGTGTCGCACGATGCGACACTCCCTCCGGCAAGAAACAGCCCTTTCGGACCGACCGACAACCACGCTCTCGCCCCAGTCAGTGCTTCAACCAGAAACGCGCCGCAACTCCCGACCGCCGCAGCCGACTCTCATCTCCTGGCAGCCGCAAACCACGTCACAACCAATGACTATCTCGCTCTGACTACCGGCTCTCTCGCTTCCCTGTTGGCGCAAGACTACGCCATTTCTTCCCGGCTTGGAAATCCCTGTCGCACAACCAAGAAGTACTCTCAATCATAAAAGACGGCTTCTAGCCATCCTTTCTTTCAAGACCACCACTCGCATCAAGCCCTCCGTGGACTTTCACGACCCCAGTATCACACTCCCTCACGTCGGAAATCTCACTCCTCCTAACAAAGAATGCAATCATCAAAAAACAAAACCCGGGTCCGGGCTTTTACAGCTCCATCTTCACCCGACCAAAGAAAACAGGGGGTCAAAGGCTAATCTTCAATATGAAACCACTAAAGAAGTACATCGACAATCCCCACTTCAAAATGGAAACACTAGAATCATACGCCTCTCCTTCAAACAGAACGACTGGACGATCTCCATAGACCTGGAAGACGCATACCTACATGTCCCTCTCCACCCAGCCACCACAAAATTCTTCCGCTTCATTTACGACAACCAAGTTTACGAATTCCGTTGTCTTCCTTTCGGTTTGAACGCAGCTCCAAGAGTCTTCACCACGATTTTGAAGCCAATCTTTGCAAACCTCCACCAACATCAAATCAAAGCAAGTACATATCTCGACAACTGGGCCCTACACAACCAGGATCCCCACCGTCTCGAACAAGACAGGGACAGAACAATCAGCTTACTGAACCAACTGGGCTTCGGCATCAACATCCCCAAATCTCGCCTCACCCCGCAACAAAAATTCACGTTCCTAGGCGCCTCATTCAATCTCTCATCCGCCCTAATCTCTCCATCACCCGACAGAGTACAAGACCTTCTCCGTCACATTCGCTACTTTCAGTCTCAACCAACATTCTGCCTACGGGAACTAAACTCTCTCATCGGGAAGTTAGACTCACTGGCGTCACTCGTCCCTTACGGCCGCTGGATGGTAAGACCCTTCCACCACTACCGGATCGACAAGTGGTCAAACCCTCATCTCAACCCAGATCACCAGTTCCCCTTCCACGACGACTTCCCTCGCAACAGCCTCCTTTGGTGGACAGACGTCATGAACCTCACGAAATCGGTCCCTCTCCATGAACCACCCCCAAACCTCATCATCTTCACGGATGCATCAAACCACGGCTGGGGAGCCCACCTAAACAACCTGGAAACATCAGGGACTTGGCAGGAAGAAAAACTACAGCACATCAACTTCCTCGAGCTTCGTGCAATCCTCCTGGCTTTACAGCATTTTCTCCCATCAATCAAAAACCAAGTCGTCCAAATACAAGCCAACAACATCACGGCACTAGCCTACATAAAGAAACAAGGGGGAACCAAATCCAGACTTCTCCACAACTTAACTTCAGAGATTCTCAACCTTTGCATCTCCAACAACATCACCCTACTGCCTCTCCACATCCCAGGGAACAGGAACGTCATTGCAGACTCCCTCTCACGCCGTTCACCACCAACAGGGGAGTGGTGCCTCAAGAAATCCATCTGCGAATCTCTCTTCATGACGTGGGGAACCCCCATGATCGACCTATTCGCCACGAGGCACAATGCCAGACTCCCCCACTACATCAGCCCGATCCCGGACGACCAAGCCCTGGCAGTCGACTCCCTGACGTATCCATGGCACAACCTCTACGCTTACCTGTTCCCACCCTTCAAACTGCTTCCCCAAGCACTTCAAAAAGCCGAAGAAAGCCAAAACCTCTTTCTTCTAATAGCTCCATTCTGGCCATCAGCACCGTGGTTCCCACACCTACTGTCACTACTAGTAGACACCCTAAGATCCCTCCCTTATCTTCCAGATCTTCTGTCACAACAAAAAGGGTCGAAACTTCACCAAAACCTCCCCAATCTAATCCTTCACGCGTGGCTACTATCATCAAACTCCTCAAGAAGGCAGGAATTCATAAAGATGATGCCACCCGCATCGCCTCAAGAGCCACCAGAGAATCAACAAACAAGATGTACGACAGCCATTGGGCCAAATGGTTTCATTGGTGTTTCGCAAGGGAAATCAATCCAATCAACCCCACTCTACCTGAACTGCTGAGATTCTTCAACGACCTCTTCAACATCGACAAGCTCAAAGGCTCTACAATCCTTGTTTATCGGTCAGCCCTAAACTCAGTGTTCAAAGCAGCAGACAAGACTAAACTCCTAGATGACTATCGTATCTCGGCCCTCCTCCGCTCTTTTGAAAACGATCGGCCTGCTTCAAGAAGACAGATTGCGGACTGGGATCTCTCGATCGTACTCCAATCACTAATGGAAGCTCCCTACGAACCAATGCAAGACAGCTCCCTACACCTCTTAACGAGGAAAACTGTCTTCCTCGTAACATTAGCAGCCAGCGCCCGCTGCTCCGAAATCCAAGCCCTGTCAGCCGACCCAGCCTACTGTATCTTTGGACCAAATTTCTCTTCAGTAACCCTTCACCCATGATCGGTGTTCCGAGCCAAAACTCAAAAACCGTCTGAACTAACAAAACCCATAACCTTTCCAGCACTCACGAACGTAACAGGGAATGAACCAGAACGCCTTCTATGCCCCATCCGGGCGCTTCGTTTCTACGTCATGAGAACCCAACACGAAGACATTCGCAGGGGCAGAAACCAACTTTTCCTACCCGTCGATTTACAAACAGGAGAAACCTCAGCGGCCATGATCTCCCGCTGGATTAAGAAAACAATCGACATCGCATACGACAAAGCCAACCTTAACAGACAGAGAGCAACAGCACACGAGGTTAGAGCAGTGTCGACTTCATAGGCATACCATAACGCCACCCCAATTGAAGAGATTCTACAAGCCGCTTCCTGGCGACATCCAACGACATTCACGTCACACTACCTAAGGAACATGTCAAAGTAAGAAGAAGGACTACACCGGCTGGGACCAATCGTCGCAGCCAGAACCGTGGTCAACCCCCCTTAAGCACATTCAGAACGAAGCAGAAGCAAGCCATCCCAAAAGATGGAAGCAAGCCATCCACAGACGGAAGCAAGCCACCCAGAAGGAAGCAAGCCATCCATTGAAGGAAGCAAGAACCCTCCAACAACGGTCCTTTTCAGGGCCACCAAATCCCACGAAAGAGATCCAAATTCCTGTTCCAACCACCTGTTCTGAATAAAGTGCAAATTTTCTAAATAAAATTTTGGGGGAAGCCTGCTTGCAACCCGGGGCGCCCCGTCAGATCGGTGCCCGCCACCATGCTTTGACGAGGTCTGCTGATAATGCTAAATTATCAGGTTAATATATTTGGCAAACAAAGAAAGTACATTTTGCCGGCCCCCAGCCAGGCCGGCTAAAAATGGTTTCTTTTTTGCCTAAAACATACTTAACCTAAGCCCGCCCTGCCTCCCTTCTCGAGTCACCGCCTGACAGATTGAGAGGAAAATGTATGCCGAGTTCAACCACGTTCTCGCTTATATAGGGAGGACTGCGCATGCGCAGTGGGTCATGCAAGCAGGCGTCTACAAGCAACTAAAAAACCTCCAGGGAGAACAATTGAGGACAATGTAATGCTAAATTATCAGGTTAAGTATGTTTTAGGCAAAAAAAAAAACATTTTTAGCCGGCCTGGCTGGAGGCCTGCAAAATGTACTTTTTAATACCAGAAACTTGGTGGCCGCCTGTCTTCACGAGACTTTCCGGAAATCTAGTGCTATCGTTTATTGGTTGGGAGGTTTACTTTATCATCGATCGACAAATTGATCCCATCTGTTTTGGTAGCTCGCGTTTCTTGTATAATTCTCCTAAATCCAGTAAATAAATGCAAATGGTTGGCCGGACTGCTCGCTGCTTCCTCTTTGACGTCACTGTCGGTTGGGAGGGCGCTGCTGGCGTTGAACGCGCGCAATTTCATTTTGCTATATTAAAATTTGATAAGGCACCTCTGCCAATATCTTTATTCCTTCGCCATAAGAGTGGTAATAGAGACAAATGGCTTCCCCTTCTTCCCTTCCTCCACACCAACTTCGATCTCTTCTACATTCGTCCAATATCTTGAGTTGAAGGAGTTTGTTGCTTTAGCAAGAGACGCTCATTCCAAACAAACCATTCCATATTGTTCTAGCTTAATTGAAGGGACGTGCAAGTTTGTTATATCTAGGTAAAAGTAGCGTCATTATGCAATATCATATGCTTCACACAAAATCGTTAAATCCAACCATTCATTTCCAAAATTGTCTCTAGTTTGGTATCTGACTTCGTGTAGTACTAAAGCTATTTTTTGTGTCGAATGTATTCCGTTGTCTTCTTTAGTAATAGGCTTATTTAACTATAATGGAGTACGTTTATTTATTTGCAGCCAACTAGGCTTTTGTTGGATGTTGTAGTTTTAGTTGTTCGTAATGTAAAGTGCAACCAGCGTGTGTGAAGTTAAGTAGACGACAAACTTGATGCTTTTAACGTCCGCTAAAAATTAATTACGTGGTTCTGGGGAGTGGTACTAAAAAAAATTGATGCGAGCGGGCGGTGTTTTTTTTACGTTTTATTCGTGATTTTTCAGATGCGGGCGATGGATTTTTTTTTTACCTAAGAAAACGAAACCAGGATCAGCCTGCAAAAGTTGCACATTTGAGAAAAGTCATTCTTTAGATCTAAGTTTTTTAGTTGTGACATGCCCCCTGAACGATCCTGAGATTCGTTTCTAGGCGATCACTTGAATGGAGCAAAGAGCTCATGTGGTCATCGGCTCCAGTAATGATTGGTGAAAGTGCTGATGCGTGATTGGTACTTTTTTTAGACAATGTCATAAAAAACGTTTCATGCGCTAAGAAAAAACCCATGTAGTCCTGGACCTGGCTATGGTTCTGTAGGAAAGCTTGAGTAGGGAGAATTTTTCTTCAGAAATGCTTAGTAGGTTTCTTAGTAAGTGTTTTTTACCTGGGTAGACATCCACCATCCGGTATGTTTAACGGCTATGACGTCATCAAAGATGGCGGCCGATACATCACAAAATTGCTCATTTCCCTGCTAATTATGGCATGAAATTTTCATATTCTGTACTGATTAAGAAAGAGTACTTAGTAGGTGTCTTAAGAACCACTTCTGACCACAACGGACATCCACCACCTGTTATGCTGTGATGTCATCAAAGATGGCGGCCGATAAATCACAAAACTGCTCACTTCTTGCTAATTATGGCATGAAACCTCCACTTTTTATATTCATTCAGATGCTAATGGAAGGGGATGTTGTCCAAATAAATGTATAATACTGATTATAAATGTAAATGTAAACATAGGAATGTATACGATAATAATAATCTTATATAATGTTCTGGTTACAATTTTAATTTTGTGTACGTTTCTATGCTGCTGAATGAAATGAAGTTATAGACGCTATAAAATTCTCGCGAGTTTCAAAATGCAGTCAGAAAGATTTTAAAGCTGATGAAAAACCATGCATCATATGTAATAAAAGTGATGAAAGCGTGATAAGTACTGAAACTCATAGAGAAAGAATGAAGGAATCTACAAACGTGTGAAATAACATTGTGACTAACTGTTTGAAATTAATAGGTGAAAATGTAGCCTTTTATTACCATATCAGTAATGCATGCTACAGACAATATTGCCATAAGAAGTCCTTTTAAAACACAAGAAATTGAAGATAAAGACTGAAAATCTTTGAACAACTGGAAGAAAACGGTCATGACACCGCAGTCCACAAGAAGGAGTTGCTCATAATACAGAAATCACATACTCATGTATACTAGCAGTATAGAACAAATGAGTGCCGAAGAGCTGAGTTGTTTTTAAAAGCCATTTTGTATTTACAAGCGTTTTTGGTGCCGATCTACTTTGTCACGACAATTGTATTAGACCTAAGATCGGCAGCTGCAGCTGGCAATTAGCCAGATACAGAACTCGGCAGTCAGTAACGGTTTCCAGTATTCTGCTGGCAAAACAGTGTGCGCTACTTTTGCCATCAATGAACACTGCACCCAGATCTGAACCTGCACTTGGGACAGGCGCAGATACTGTGGTTCCGCAGGCACGTCTTCTGGGTCAAGTGTTCGATTCTGAGTTATCTTGGCTTTCATACCTGTGCCAAATTAAAGAGAAGAACTTCCAGGCCTTGAACATCGTGTGGGGTCTGTCGGGCCCCTCATGGGGTATGGATCGCACTGTCATGCTGCGCCTCTACCCACATAGTATAAGCTTGATGGTGCTTGGATGGTTTATGGTTCGTTAAGTGACTCCACCCTCTAGATAATAGACCCTGTATGTACTCCCTGTTTGTGCACCACAGTGGTCTGCTTTTGGCGACTGGGGCATTTCGGACATCTCCAGTGACCAGCATGTATGCTGAAGCATCGGAGCCTCCTATAGCAATTTGCGGGCAGCAGCTTGCCACTCGATACACTGGAACTGTGTACTGTGCAATCCAGTCCTGCTTCACCCATCGTTTTTGAACGAGACTTGCTGTTTGTGGGTAAAGGTGATTTCCGTGATAGGCTACATCAGTCCTGTCTTGAGAGTGCCTTTCAAATGTCCCACGTCTTGAAGCATGGAAAGATGCCCAAGTGATATTTTAACTTTTCGTCTGGCAGTCCTCCCAAAAAGTACCACTTCACCCCCAAGGTACTTGCAGGAGTTCCGGCGGCTGTGTTATCAGTTTGTAGGACATCGGCATCTGTTCACTGATGGGTCGAAGACGGAAGTTGGCTTAGCATGTGTGTATGTGCATGAGAGGGTGACTTTCCCATCGCCTTAAACCAGGGTATTCTGTTTTTGGCAGAGCTTTTGGCACTCGGTCTTGCTGCTGGATGGATCCTTGACTTGCAGGGCATGCATTTTATCATCTTCAGTGATTGCATGAATGCCTTGGAGTTTACTGTTTAGGTTTTCCCACTTACTTGGCCAGCAGAAGACTGATTCCGTGCTGGATCCCGGGCCATGTTGGGATAACTGGGAATGAACGTGCTAATGGCAGCTGCGAAAGAGGCCCCTTCTGGTCACCTTGAAAGGTGTTTCAGCCTTGTTCCTTCGGCTTCCTTTCCAACTCTTCATTTGAGGACAGACAAGACGGCAATAAGTTGTGAGCTATAAAAGGCACTGTGCAGGTTTGGCACTCATCTTGTCGCCGCAGTCTCTGAGAAGAGGTGGTGTTGGCCCCTTTACGCATTGGTCACACCAACCTAACACATTATTTCCTTTTTGAGGGGGGAATTCCCGTCTGAATGCCATTTTTGCAACCGTCCACTTATAGTCCGTCTTCCATGAGACTTAGCCCGTCAAATGAGTGGTGACTCTGTTCTCCTGTCTGGGTTTTAGTCTTCTGTACGCCGTAAACGGCGAGAAGACTATTGCAACGACTTTGTCCGTCCGTCCGTCCGTCCGTCGCTTTTTTCAACTTCGCAACAGTACCAGATATTGACAACCATTGTTTACAAGGTCCATTGTTTACAACGTCCATTGTTTAATAGACTGCTTCGACGCGTCCATTGTTTACAACGTCAAGTTTAATAGACTGCTTCGACGTAACTAAATTAAATAATAACAGCAGTTGTAGTGCATGATAGAGGTGTGCGCCTCAACATTGGAAGTGGAGGAACCGTACAGAAGACCGGTGCGACTAGGCAGTCGCTGTAGCCGCTTGTTTATTTTATTTTTGCAGCAGGTATAGATGTAAGAACATCTATGTGCGGCACAGTGGCAACCGCGCTGAGGATCTTGCTGCCAACGCACCGTACATCATCAATTCCCCCCCCCCCCCCCCAAATAGTAGTTTTAGTTTTATTTCATTGGGCTGCTCTTCATTGGCTTGGAGTACAAGAAATGTGGACGCGCACTGGCGTTGGTGATTCCAGCCATCCGCATAGTATCTGGGGCAGACTACTCTAGCAACTTTGTTACCGAGAAGGCAGCTCTTAATAGGGCATCAAAAGCCTACTTGGCGAACTTTGGAGTATCACCTGACTGGGATGATATAGGAAAAAAGCTTTAAACCAGCAGAAAAATACTTACCGCAGTTATTACGGAATTATCCCTACAATTTTATTGAGCCGTATGATTGTATGAAATGTGCCAAAGTCATCATGCATTTGCAGGAAAAGTGAAGTGACGTGTTGCTCCTTTTGTAAATGTTGGAGTGTTAACGTGTCTGATTGTAAAAATCCAATTCAGAAAACATTTGAACATGTTTGTAATATACCAGTTTGTCGTCCATCATTTGTATGATGATAAATTATCACTTTATTCATGGTACCATGGTATTATTATTGCCTTATTTCTGAAACACTAACATATGGTACAAATATCGATCATTTTTTTTATAGAAATTTCCCTTAACCAATATAAATGGCAATTAAACCAAGCAAGGATTAACAGATATGATCAGTTCAATGATTTAGCGACCTCCATCTTTGATGACGTCGTAGCATGAATTCATAACAGGTAGTGGATGTCCGTTATGGTCGGAAGTATTTCCTAAGACACCTGCTAAGTATTCTTTTTTAATCAATACCACATGCAGAAGTTTCATGCCATAATTAGCAGAGAAGTGAGCAATTTTGTGATTGATCAGCCGCCATCTTTGATGACATCATAGCCGGAAAACGTACCAGATGGTGGATGTCCACCCAGGTAAAAAACACTTAATAAGACACCAACTAAACATTCCTCAAAAAAAATTCTCCCTACTCAAACTTTCCTACAGAACCATAGTCAGGTCCTGGATTAATGCGTGCGCTCCCGAGAACCACTTAATTAATATTTAGTGGCTTAAAGTGCAACGATGGATGGAGTGGCAAGAAAGTTGGAGCATCCACGAGCTGATCATTCATTGCTTTGGATGTGTCTGCAGGTTATAGTGGATCTAAACGAACTCAATAATTAAAAGTAAACCTTTGGCACATAAAAATCAGTAAAGGAATGTGAATCCTTTGGATAGAAATGCGCCACAATATGTTTAAACGATGTTGCACATGTATTTCCTTCCGCATGTTTTAGAAAGTTGCTTGCAAGTTTTGGTAGAAAAAAAATTGTTTCGAATAATAATCAAGAATTAAAATTTCAGACTTGCCCGTAACTGGCAAACACACCTGAAAGCACATACAAGAAACAACATTTAATATTCGGCCAAACTAGCTCATTAAGGCCCTGTTGGTAAAAAATACAGCAGGTCATTCAGCACTCCCCTGTTAACACCCCTTCCTGAGGCTTGACTAACAAATTATTGCTGAATGAGCTAAAAGCTTGAATTGTGACATACCGTTCTTCGCAGTACACATCGAACAAACCGCATGATTAGTCCAAATTCTGGCCTGTAACAGTTGTACTACACCTGGAGATCGAACCAATGAACCGATGATCAAGTATTATAGCTTAAACGTAGGTATGAACAAGGCCTAGGGACTTTTGAACGCTATTTTAATATGATTACAATATTCTTGTTGTTGTTCTTCTTGTTGGGGAAATTTTGCTCTCACCTAGAGATCAAACAAAAGAACCAATTTTTAATTTTTATAGCTTAAAATTGAGTATTAAAAAGGCTAAGACTTTTATACCAGTTATTTCAAGGTAATTCCAGTATTCTTTTTGTTGTTATTCTTGCTGTGACAAGAGAAAAGCAAGATACTTGTCAGGTGGGTCGTTGTTCTCTATTTACCACAATTCAAGCTTTTGTGCCGCTTTATTATTTTTCCCCAAGTACCTCAAAAGTGCCAAACTATGCTTTAGGATGTAAGACACTGACGCTATGTTGCCACGCTACAATGGATTACAACCTTCGCAATTGAATTAATGCGATGTTTGTTGCGTAACTTGGCGCGACACACTGACGTGTGTCAGGATTTTATTATTATTAATATTATTATTTTATTTACCGGGGGGGGGGGCCTTCGACCCGTGGTCATGCGCTCCCCGCCAGCCTAATACACCATACACTAAACATTAAACAAAACATTAAACATACTTCAGCTACGTCACTCAAAACGACGTTACAACCAACTATCCATATCCTTCACCAGTTCACAGGACATATGAGAAAGGAGGGAAACAGGCGGGGGCCCCTAGATCTGATGTCGAACCTAGTAACAAGAGTTTTGTGCAAAAAAAAAAAAATTATCACACCAAATGAAATCTATGATTTGAGCGTTTTAGCGCTTAACTCATTTCTAGTAAATTTCCAGAAATTTCCAGAATTTAAATCTGGAAGGTGTTTGGTGCTAAAACACACGAAGTATCGAATTCATAGAACCACTGGGAGCCACTATAAAAATTTTGTATTTTTCTTTAAAACCAGCAATATAAGCCTTACTTATAATCTGTTGATTGGCTTGGTTGTGTGGTCAGCACACCAAATCTTAGTCGACATAACAATTTTTGAGTTCTATATCGTCAAAGGCATCAACTGCCTGACAAACAAAATAGACAAACAAATGAGAAAGGCAAGAGGAATAGTTAGGCATTTACTGGCTTCGTCACCATTTTTGTGAAATGTTTTCAATTTGCCGACAGTTAATATTTTTTTCTGTATAAGACGCATTTTCAGATACTAATAACCCTGTATGTAGCTTTTGTCGATAATACGGCAACGGTTTTCTCACGAAGCCTGTAACCTGACATTAAAACTTGCGATGGCTAATTATTTTTGCAATTATATCCGGAGTGCGTAAGGCGAGGGGTAGTTTCAAATTAATTAGCATGAGTTAGTTTCATTCTGGCTGAATGCGAAAACTTTTTTTTCCGTATTATCCACAAAAGCAAGAAGGTTGTTTTAATGGAGTATATCTTACAATAAACTAAATAATAACAGGACTAAACATTCTTTGCGTTTACTAATTGGCGGAGCGAGCGAGCGAAGCAAGCGAAGCGTAGCCTATAACGGACACCACATTGCAAAATGTTGGTCCGTTGGTCTGTTGGTCCGTTGGTCCATTGGTCCGTTGGTTGCACTTTTTTAGTCTGGGTGGAGCCCAACCGAAAGGTCGGATTGAAATGAAATTTCGCACAACGCTTTATACCCCCAAAAGTATTGCTGAGCCAAAATTTAACGTAAATCGAACAATTATTACTGTAGAAATTTTAAAATTTTCGAATTTATATCTAACACTCACCATTGTAAATTTGGAGTCGTGAATAGTTAAGGAATTCCGACGAAGCCTACACCATGCTAATGGTAGTCAAGTGAACTTTAAAAAACACGGCAAATTAAATTTTGGTTGCTTCTTTCTAGCTAACAATCTTTTTCGACGTAACTCAACGAAATAATAACATTTGATGCTTGCATTTATCCACTGCAGTAACAAACGCAACCATAAAAACAAAAGGATTCCATTAACGACACACGTTAGTTTCATTTGAAAAAAGAATGCTTTGGAGATTATTCAATTCAACATGGCGATGAAAGTGGCGTCTACACTAGCGTTGGGAATCCCGAATGTGAAACCTGAAATCGTCGTATCAAGGCCAAGCGGTATTATAAAACGATATTGACATCAGACGAAACACGAAAGCACGTAACATGAAACAATAATTTGCCCGCCTCTCTCAATTCCTGGTTGCCACGGTAACGTGGACTCGAAACTAAAACCGTGTTGCATCGCATGAAGGAATAGGCTTAATCTCGAACCACTGTTGTAATCTGCTATACTAACGATAGTAAATCGGAGATAAATATTAGGCCTAAACGCTAAAAATTAGGCCAAAAATCTAAAATTAGGTCTAAAATCTAACATATTTTAAACCCAAATTGTGATGGTTATTTCTTTCAGAGTATATAATAGAGATCGCTGTTGCAGTCATACAGTTAGGAAATAATATATTATCTTGCATTGCGTGATAGAGGTGTGCCAGCTCAACATTTTCGTTGGTGGCGGTGTCAAATCTTATACCAAAGCAGTATTGTGAACCTTTTGAATCTTCTGACTATTGTTAAAAAACTATCGTATTGATGATTGTTTGGCTTGCAGTTAAACGCCTAATTACGTGCTGTTTTATTTTTACTCGCGGCGATGGCCCACGTCTTCAGTGTTGGCTGCGAAAAGAGGCTACAAATAACTAAACAAAACCTAAATGCTGGAGCAAACGAAAGCTTGTTAACGTAAATTTGACACCTAACATAGGCTTACATTAAAAACAAAGGCTTAAATAAGAAAAAAGCCAGCAAAGAACAGCAGTACGTCACACCAAAAGGCAAACAGCCTAACAAAGCCCATTAAGTAATGTACCCAGATTTTTAAGAATTATTAACAAATTGTGTATCGTCATTAAAATAAAAACTAAATATAAGTTTGAAATGAAGATTCGTTCGCTCCGCCTACAATAGGCCCAAAGCCTATTTCCTAGTATTTATAACGTAAAGCTACGTTTTACTAGCTTAGTGCTCTACCTCTGTTGTAAGTGGGATGTAGTCAACTTAAGTCATTGTTCGCCCTTTAATACAGCTTTAAGTAAGCCTACCTAACTCTTTCTTCCTTCTTTGTTTGGTTCTATTATATTTCATTGAATTGCTGGTGGAAAGTAACTTTGCCTTCATTAAGAGTCGAATGGGACCCAAGGTGTTTATTAATTCCGAGCACAAATGAAAATAAATTGAAATTAGTTGGAGGACAGACAATGAGATCCGAACCCAAGGGCCCATTTGCTTCCAACCAAAATAAATAGTTTGGAAAAAAAACATCTCGGCAAATTATCAGTGTCTGCATTTCGTGATAATGCCCTCAGCAAAAGAAAGAAAATCAACTTTGTAGATAAGAAGCCACTACAATACAAATTGACGAATAGAAAATGAAAGGTAATTCTAGATTTGCTTTTTGTATTAGCTAAAATAAGGCATTTTTACTTTTTTCAAACAAGTTTTTATTTTCTGTATCTTTATTACCATTCTTGAGATGTGAGAAAGAAAACCAGGGAATTAAAAAAAAAACAAATTTATGGGAGGCAAATAACGCAAATGTATGATCAAATGGCTGAAATATCTGACTTTTGATGCTTTAGCAAACAAAGACTTTTTTTTTAAAGCAGAAAATAGGCGAGCAAAAACAAAATGTTCTCTGATTTGTATCTTAAAGGAAAGCTGAAAAACATTCACTACTTCAACAAATGTTATTGGAGTGATCATCTGTAAATGTATATGTTAGCTAACACACAAATGGGAGGCATAGAGCTGATATTAATGTAATATTTTTGGTGCTGTTCAGTCCTGTAATAGATTTTCATGAGATAAAAGCGATATTTTTGGTGCTGTTCAGTCCTGTAATAGATTTTCATGAGATAAAAGCGATATTTTGGCATCCATTTTGGTTTTTATGCAAGATGACGATCTTCCATCACTTATCCTTTTCTACACTTTGGATAGGTTATTTTGATAGCATTTCTGAGTCACATAAGGTTGGTTTCATTTCTGTTGCAATTTGTTTGATGTTTGGCTCCATTTAACATTACATCTACTATGCTATAGCACCACTGCGAAGGAAGTGGCCAGGAAGATAATGGGATGGTCGAGTTTTTGGGCAAAGAAGCAAAGGGGAAGTTGGAATTTGATAGGAGGATGAGGGAACTGTATGAAACCAAGGAGATGATGTGGAAACAATGAGGTGCGGAATCCAGTAGTTGGTCCATAGCAGGAGGTTGGTAGCTGTCCGATGCAGGGCTGGGGGAGCCTTGAAAAGGAGTGGGGATGGAAAAAGGTGATTAAAGAAGAGAAATCTGTACTGTGGAGAAAGTAAACGTAGTAGGAAAGGGGTGAAGTAGATGGGAGAAGTGTGGAGTTGATGTTACAGTGGGATTGGGAATGTGTGCTTTTGTTCAGGGCCAGAGCAGGCGGCTGGAAGTATATCGTCGTTTCACTCCCATATGTCATTCACGTAGTTGAAGGTGTCCTTGTTTATTTAGATTCTTACAGCAGTTTCATTTCTCTTCATGTAAATTTAAGAGTTAAGTTCATAGCTATACATCACAAGGTTGAAAGTATAAGTAACACCCACGTCTTTTTCAATTGCTATTAAGTTTAAAAATCACCCACCATCAAACGAGAATAGTGATGAAGCACGCAAATCTTTCTCATCATCAGACGAATGTTTAACTATTTTTTTTAAAGCGTTAGACGTTCGTACAATTCGATGCGCCTTTTACATGGCCGGTAACCGACCATAAACACTGAGCTGCGCTGTTCATGTTGCTCAGGGTTACCGGAAACCATCACAAGGTTTGCTGTATATGTTGGAACATAGTTATTTATCCATAGTGAATCACTACGGATAAATGACTAAGTTCCAATAGTGAAAATAGCCATCCACGATGCCAGAAAAAGGTTACTTGCTTCAAATTTTCTACTTCAGGTTTTTAAAGTGTGTCGCTGATCATACTAGGTTATTGTTGTCTAATAAGGTTCAAATTAAGTCGAAAGGAATGATCATATTTAGTTCCACATGACGTAAAACTCATAGAAGTTACTGGAAACGAAAAAAAATGACTTTACCCTTTTTTGTCAAAGCAAAACAGTAATTTTTTAAAGGATACTAAGTCAGTTGGGAGATTCAAACTGACCTCCTGTTTATTTGCCATTCACGACACTGACCATTAGGTTGGGCTTTGCTCTCACAAAACTTACAGTCTACATGGCCCACTTGTTGTTTCTTGTTTTATCGCTAATCAATATTTTGAACGTTTGTATGCGAAGAATTGAGAAAGTTGAGTGTTTTGTAATATGCACGCACTATCATTGATTCCTGTTTCGTTCCCTGTGTTTTACCAGCTATTATAATTCAGTTCAAATTTGTAATCTTGTGAGACTGAAAAGAAAGACTATTCTGTGCAGTAAATAACCTTCTAAATAACAACATCAAAGTTACTTGCCTCCTGAATGTGTAAGTGCACTGCAATCCGTCACTCACTCCATAAACGTAGGTTGTAGTACGCATACTGGCAGAGGAATGCACAACGAAACTCCCATACATGTGATCACGTAATTAAAAGAAAGAAGAATGTACAGCTCTGCCTGACATATCATTGAATGACCAATGCCTAGGCATATTATTTGGGAATAACATATCATTGAATGCCCACTGCCTAGGCATATTATTTGGGAATGACATATCATTGAATGACCACTGCCTAGGCATATTATTTGGGAATCACGTATCATTGAATGACCACCGCCTAGGCATATTATTTGGGAATGACATATCATTGAATGACCACTGCCTAGGCATATTATTTGGGAATGACGTATCATTGAATGACCACTGCCTAGGCATATTATTTGGGAATGACATATCATTGAATGACCACCGCCTAGGCATATTATTTGGCAATGACATATCATTGAATGACCAATGCCGAAGCATATTATTTGGGAATGACATATCATTGAATGACCACCACCTAGGCATATTATTTGGGAATGACATATCATTGAATGACCAATGCCTAGGCATATTATTTGGGAATAACATATCATTGAATGACCACTGCCTAGGCATATTATTTGGGAATGACATATCATTGAATGACCACTGCCTAGGCATATTATTTGGGAATGACATATCATTGAATGACCACCGCCTAGGCATATTATTTGGGAATGACATATCATTGAATGACCAATGCCTAGGCATATTATTTGGGAATGACATATCATGGAATGCCCACTGCCTAGGCATATTATTTGGGAATGACATATCATTGAATGACCACCGCCTAGGCATATTATTTGGGAATGACATATCATTGAATGACCAATGCCTAGGCATATTATTTGGGAATAACATATCATTGAATGCCCACTGCCTAGGCATATTATTTGGGAATGACGTATCATTGAATGACCACCGCCTAGGCATATTATTTGGGATTGACATATCATTGAATGACCATTGCCTAGGCATATTATTTGGGAATGACATATCATTGAATGACCACTGCCTAGGCATATTATTTGGGAATGACGTATCATTGAATGACCACCGCCTAGGCATATTATTTGGGAATGACGTATCATTGAATGACCACTGCCTAGGCATATTATTTGGGAATGACATATCATTGAATGACCACCGCCTATGCATATTATTTGGGAATGACATATCATTGAATGACCAATGCCTAGGCATATTATTTGGGAATGACATATCATTGAATGACCACTGCCTATGCATATTATTTGGGAATGACGTATCATTGAATGACCATATCACTGAATGACCACTGCCTAGGCATATTATTTGGGAATGACATATCATTGAATGACCACTGCCTAGGCTTATTATTTGGGAATGACATATTGAATGACCATTTCATTGAATGGCCCAGGCATATTATTTGGGAATGACATATCATTGAATAACCATTTCATTGAATGACCACTGCCTAGGTATATTATGTGGGAATGACATATCATTGAATGACATATCATTGAATGACATTTCCTTGAATGGCCATTCGTAACAATTTTTGGCAAGTCTGTAGTCCTAGCTTTTTTAGTGTTTCCAGACAAGTTTTTTCACTTTTTTTTAATGATATGATGGAACATAACAAAGAGGTACATCTTTGCATTGTGTCCCAGTTTTGAATACTACAAGTGAATTACTTTTATGGGAAATACAAAACAGAATTGGAGAAGCATTTATTGCAATGTGGATGTGAGGTTTTAATTGTTCTTTCAACTGATACGAATTTCCGAACATTACTTTCCAAGTCCATCTTTAAGTGGAGTGTATCTTTCTTCCCCTTCCATGTTCGATGGAACCTTCCTCCCTTCCCTCAATTCAATTTGAGAAAATCGACATGCGCAGGCGCATTTATTACAGCACTCGTGCTAATGAGTGGGTGTCAAATAGCAGCTTTTTCATTTCCAAAAATGGAATGTAAATTACAGACGAGTCTAAGCCATAGAAAGGGAGAGGGTTTCCTTTCCCATCTGTAATTGTGAAACTCACTGAAAGATGGAAATTTATGGGAAGAAAAAAATGAGGTTCGTCGTTTAGCTAAATTGTAATAGTTTATAATTGGCCAAGTAAGGTGAATTATAGAGACTATAAATGAGCTGGCGTTTGGAATTCACCTCTGACAATTACAATCGGCATTAACTTTGACGTCTTCATGCAGATTTCATCAAAAATCCTTCAATTTGCTAACTTTTGACATTTTTGCAATTTTCTTTAAATTTTTTAGTCACCTTCATCTCGCGTACCGCATACAATCTTGGCATACCCGTCGTATTAAATCTATTGCAATTCTCGGGGGGGGGGGGAGGATTGGTAATGGTGTCGTGGACTTTCCATTGAACATTATGGCTCTAGTTTGCGCTTGCTTATGCTCGTATGCGTTCTTTCTCGTTTCGACAGAAGTAATTTGATTGAAACTTCCGAATTTCTTTACATAACATCTAATTAATAATTATTTATCCTGTGTTCATCATATGGACAATCTTTTAAAGTTACGTTGCTGAAATTTCATTGTGAAGTCGGATGGAAATTTGTTTTTCCTGACCATATTGTCGTACCTCGGTACAACGTACCAAATTACTGATATATCTTCTACTTCTGTCTCACATTAGAAGATACAGTGAACCTTTCCCCTTGCCTACTTGTTTCTTAACTGTTTGTAGATCTTTTCGTTTTCACTCCCTTACTGGCTTACGAACCAAATGAGTTCGTTTTTGGAGACGCTATTATAATTAATAATATTAATTGTTTTATTGCGCTAAAAATGCACGACATGCGAAGAATTTGTATGTGCAGTACAGTGAATTTATGAATGCCACATTTGGGAATAACTGATCCCAGCGTAACGTACACCCAGGGCCGTAGCTAGCCACCTTGGCGCCCAAGGCGAGCCAACTGAGCTGCGCCCCCCCCCCCCTACTCTCTCTTCCACCAACTACTATATCAAGCAAAAAATTCAAGGATATTATATTGAGGCTTACATAACTAAATACTAACTGTAATCCTAGTAAATGACAGAGACCTGTACTAGATATTTAAAGCAGTTGATGACAATGAACATTAACAAATTTAAAAAAAGTGTTTTTTATTGAACTAATGGGATTTCATGATAATTTTGGCTTGTAAGTTGATCAAAAACTTCAAATACGCTGGTAAAGAGATGGGAGTAATATATTTCGCTATAACAAGTTTTTTTTCTCCAATTTTCGTATTTTTCGGGTGCAAGCGTCCCTTTAAGGAGCAAGAAGGAATTATACTAAAGTGCCTCTCTATGAACCTTTTTTTTTAATTTCAGTTTTCGGTTTTCTGATCATTAAAGAAACAAACAAATAATCGACTAACAAAAACATCCGGAAATTGTGCAGGGAGCAATAAACCAAGTCCAAGCAAGCACGTCTCTCTTACAGCGTTGTGAGCTTTGATGCAAAACGATCCAAAAAAATATATTTGTTCTTTACCACCCACTTCCACGGTTACACGGTTGGCAGGAATTTGGTGTGGCGCCCCCAGGAAGGCGGCACCCTAGGCGGGCGCCTTGCTCGGCTTACCCTTCCTACGGCCCTGCGTACACCAGTCTAGTAGGAAGCAATGTTCTCACAACTGAACAGTCCCGATTGTTGTCGCATTGGTGTTTGTTTCTTCTGTTGGGGCACAGAGGTGGATAGCCCAGGGTTTTTCATGAACAATAAATGTCATCATGTTTAGTTTTTTTTTCTAATTGACCTAATCGACATCACTAGCAGAAGGAATTAGACTATTATCTAGACACACGCTAGTGAGTCGCTGCCAAGTAGATAAGATTTAATTGTTGTTAGAGCTTAATTCTTATAGCTTAATTGTTATAACCTAATTTTTTGCAGGTGGCGGCTCAATAGCAGACTGTCTTTTAACCGTAAGCTTACCTGATTCAGCAAGCTGGTGTAAATTCTCCATGCGGGAGAAATCTTCGCAAACCGTTGGAATCAGGTGTGTTGGGTCCAGTAACGAAGAAAACTTCAACATTAAGTGTGGGAACGTGTCCTTTACGGAGAAAAACGGCCCTCAATAGCGATGATTTGCGTTCCTTCCATGTTAATTCTCGTAGGATATAAAAACAAGTCTACAGCTCGTTAGGGAAAGTTCGCTTATCTAAATTTCGGCACACAGGTAAAGAGTAGAATGGGGAATTTCCTTTTTCTAAAATGGGAGTTGCAGCTAGAAGCACGTGGCCCTGAAGTGGCGAGTAAATGGAAAATTATTGTTGTAACCGTTGTTTGTATTGTCATCCAACAGTATATTATAACATGCTTAAGTGTTATATGCGCATCGTTCAGTATTTAATTTTCAGAATACATTGTTGCTGCAAGAGGCGGCTCACATGAACCACATATCATACTAGGAGATTGGGAGTCTTTCATTGCAAGAAATGTTAGAAACAAAATGCAGATCGTGAGCACAGGGCCCAATCAAGTAGGAAAAAAAGTAATTTTTTTAAAGAAGTGTGTCTTAGTAATGTGCAAAGTTTTCGGGTTAATCTAGACACATTCTAGTGTGACGCCGCCAAGTAGATGATTGGCCAAGTAGATGAGATTAATTGTGATGGAGTGAGCAATTCCATCATCATGGCGTGATTAACATTAACCTGGGATAAGCAACGGAGGGGGGATGTGCTGATTGAGTGAGCCAAGCGAACGAAAATCAGCGTTTCTTAGCCAGTATACGCAAAAATTCGATTGAACAAACTGAAGCATGTAAAGCATGGAAATATAAAAAAACCAAACCGTGTCAGTTTGGCTGATGTAACGGCTTATTGGGCAACGGCAAATGTGAAAATTATGAATGAGAAAATTTATAGACATAAAATTCCTCCAAAAATAAAATGACTGAGATGAAAATAAGACGGTGTGACCTTTGGTACGTTCACAGTCCTATGAAAGTTGCGACCCAAAACCAAAAGTGCAGGTATAAGAGAATCCGCCAAATTTCCCTAAAGGGTCGACCTTTGAAAATAATGATATCATTCAAGCAGGAAAAAACCGCCAAGGTTAATCCTATTACCTAAGTTAATTGCAGCGAATAATGCTTTGGATGTTAAATTAAAACCTGAAGACTGCTGCCGCGCGTAGGAATATTCAAATTTTCATTTAACTTTCGAATTATTAGTCGGTGCGATCAACTTGGTTAAAAGTATTAACCTTGACGGCCTTTCCCTGGTTGAATGATATCATTACTTTCAAAGGCCGACCCTTTTTTGGAAACTTGGCGGCTTCTCTTAAACCAGTCTTGATTTTCGGTAGATTTAGTTTACTAGCTTAATTATCGATGAGAAAATGCAGATTAAACTGTAAAGCTACAGGCACTATTTTGCCATTTCACCAAATTTAATCGTAAACAAAGGAGGTAGTAAATTTCACGTAAGTCGGCCATTACACGTGAACGGGAATGGCTAAATGCAGTTTTGTCTATAGCGTCTGTATAAAGTTGGCAACGAGCCGTGAGGACATCCAATTGAGTGGTTAAGTGCACTCGGTGCTATAAAGACAAAGTCAATACAAGTTGATTAGCCAACTTAACGCTCGTGTCAACACCATCTAACTAATTTGTTTACGGCAATCTCCCTTTCAGTCAAACAACAAAGTGCTTGTCTCGACTCACCATACAGCTGAGGCCATTTTGAGACATCCTGAACTACAACGAAAGAGTCACTTTCTTCTAATGGTTTAAAAGGATAGTCCTCTTTTTTTTTTAGTTTTATGCAACCTAACTACAAACATAGCGTTAAACACTGGAAGCAAATACATGGTACTGTTGCATGTTAAAAGGACATTCCTCCCAGTGTCATTTTCCTCGATCCTCCACATCAAGTATGGTCCCAAAGTTCTATTTCCTTACCGTTAGTCAATCCCTTGCTATAAATCAGTTTAAAAATGTGTAGTCTAGGAGATTTTCAGTTGAATAATTGTTAAGTATAACTGCGGGACGCACGTATATGATCTTTTGCGCGCTTACAATAACCATGACGTTTCATCTCTGCGTGTGCATGTACTAATTTGCTAATAATTACCATGAGATCAAAAATCTAAAAGACTAATGCGGTAAAAATTAAAATTAATTATTTCAATAGATAGCCGAAGCAAAACTCTAAGACACTAGCCTAGAAAATCATAAATTTTGATGTTAAAATACGAGAATCATTCCGGTTTGTGACGACACCATTAATGCGTTCATTCTGGTTCGTCTATTAGGTACAATGCCAACTGAGACAGTAGCTGCGTTCCTCGGTGCGATGAACGCAGCTACTATTTTAGTTGACCTTGACGATGGTATATGCGCGAATGGCGATCAGCGCGTGGCTGTTATAAGGCAGGCGGAATCTTATAAGACAGGCCGGATGTTGCTTTAAGCTGGCTATTCATTTAATGTTATGATATAAGGCCCTTTTAAAAATATTTTATTTAGAACTGCAGTATTGTACTATTCTTCCGCCAAATTAATCGCAACATGCACTAGAAAAAGATGCCATACACTTCTTTTTGCTTTTTTTTTAAAGACAGAACTGCAATAGAGTGACTTACTCAAATTCGGTTACCATTCGAGGTAACCAATAGTTACATAGCACAACGCCGGTTTCTCCAGCTTTGCCTTAATTAGTATTTATTTATTCCTTGCTGCGACCTTAGTTGATTCAGCTTTACTAATACTTTGGCCGTATTATGTATACTTGCGTTTATATAGTCTTAGGGCGCGTTTACGCAACGACTCGCCTTTGCATTCTCGCAGCTAAAACTCAATCGCGATGGCAAAGGTGACATATCCATTTAGCGTTGTTACCATGGCAAAGCTAAATCCGACATCGTTTGAGTAAATACTTTCAGGCTTATAATCCGTGCCAATAATATAAAGAATTCCTCATGACGAAACAATTTTCCCAAACGCTTCTGAACTCACGTTATTTGCTGTTTTCGTTGCGAGGCGGCAGATATAAAACTGCCACCATGTTGGAATTTGAGGCGATTTCTAGCTTCTATCTGCGAGAATGCAAAAGCGAGTAGTTGCGTAAACGTGCCCTTATTGTATTTGAGATGAGCGATGTCAGTGTGCTAGTGGTAGCTGATGTCAGGTGGCTCATGCTCTCTAAGGGCGCTATCTTCGGACAGTACATACAGTATGTTCCATATCTGAGCCAACACATGAGTTGTGTACTAGTAATAAGCAGTTTATGTTGCAGAAGTAGGCTGCACATTTTGTAAAAAGAATGTGTACTGCCGTTACACAAAATGTGTACTGCCGTTACACAAAATGTGTACTGCTAGCAAACAACTCGTGTGTTTCCTCAGCTGGTCAGAACACAGCGTCTTTAGAGAACTACTACACCACCTGTGGTGAAAAGTGGAAGCTGCTCTTTGTATAAAACAGCCCTGCAGACCCTTTAGGCCTCACTTTGGTCGCTAGACCCCGACCAGCAACAAGTATTCTTGTAGTATGTCACTCCTACTTAGCCTAACCATCCTGAATCACTCTAGTAATATTTTCAAAGAGCAATCCGCGTGACATTGAAATAAACCTAGAGTTCCTCAACTTTCCTGGATTCTTCTTTCCTTTGGTCTAAGTGGAGTTGCAGTAGGTTTGACTAAATGTAGCAAAACTGTTTTGCAATTAGAGAAGCAATGTTACTTTCAACGCCAATAGACATCAGCAGAAGAAGCAGAAGGTGCTTCTGAGCGAATGGGTCAGTGATACAAGTGGTTCTGTTGCATTTTTTTCTATATTAAATGCTGACTTTTTTTTCCAACTACAACCTCCACAAATTTTCGACCTCTGAAAGAAGGATGTACAAATAATCAACAATCGTGCTGTAAAAAAAAAAAAAACATAAATAAAATGTCATGAGCACCAAGACGTACGGATTAAAAATGGAAAGTCAGTACATTGCACATCAAATAAACAATTTGCGATGTTTCGAAGCAATCCTCGCTTCGTTATCTAGCAATAAAAAACATTCGGGACTAAGAATTCGAAGTGAAGTAGAACACTTTAAAATCCATAAAAACGTAAAAACTCAAAGCACAAGCAACAAAAAGTAAATAAAATAGACCTGGCAGCTTAAAAACTGTCAACAGGGAATATGACCTCGTGCCTGCTTAGATTTCTCACCTGATAAAGAAGAGGGAATTGCTACGAAACGTCGCAAATTGTTTATTTGATATGCATTGCACTGGTTTTCTATTTTTTTATCGTAAAAAAAAAAGTTGTTAAAGTTGTTAAAAGGGTGTGTCCTTTTAAACGAATTCGACAAAAACGTCAGTTATTGATTATCCATATACACCACTGCGCCCATTAAAGCGTTTTCATTTCAAATGTGATCCCAGAAAATACAGCACTTTCTCGTACAGCATAAATTGAAACGTCACACTTTTTAATAAGTATTAAATTGTTTTCTTTCCTTCTTGAAACTTTTTGTTGGAAGGGCAATCGTCCCCCCCCCCTCCCATAGCTACGGGCCTGAGATTGATATAACATGAAATTTATTAAAAATTGAAAACTGTGCTAAACGTTCTGCCTCTTTGTTCTAGGCTCAGGTTTTATAACTATTTAGAGCTGTTTTTCGTTTCAGTCACGGTTTTTGATTCCCTAGATACTTTTGGGGACAAGACGACTTAAAAAATGAACCACATTATTGTGGCCGTATAAAGCAGCGATAGTAACGCCATATGATCACGAGACTGCAGCCGGTCTTTAGTTAAGCCGATGATGTTGTTTTGTCCAATCGCCTATTCTGCGAAACATATGTTGAGAAAAATTCCACTTCCTAAAAAAATGCAGCAGCTTCCAAGAAATAAAAAAAATAAGCATTTTTTAGGTCCAAGAAACTCACTCTCACACCATTTGCTTGACAAATACCCTAATGTTCTTACCTCCGCGTATATCCTGTACCCCTTGCAGCTAGCTCAACGACTGGCTCCATAGGTTAGCCTCGTAGCCAGCATGAAGTTATTGTCGCTGCTGTATATTCATACAAAATATCACGTTATAGAATTAGTTTGAGTTAATAGGGTATCTAGCGCAAAAAAAAATTACCTAACGTCCGTAAACTCCAGCTTGGCCAATCTCTGCAATCACCTTTAAAGTTAGCGCGTCACCGATTTTAGTGATCCGTCGCTCACTTGAAATTTTAAAAACGGCATGACTTCAACGTCAAACTCCAGCAGACCCTCATGGCCAAACGTTCCCATGGCGACTAAACTTTGTTTCATCGGAAACATGTTTTAAACGTCGACTATTGGCGCCTTACTCCTGCTCCTCTTAGAGGCTAAAGGTAGACCCACGCCAAGTTTCTTCCATTTATTTAGCCTTAGCCATCTGGTCAGATTGATCAAGATTGTCTCTCACCTTCGTCTCCCCCGCTTTTCTTTGTCATTGGCAAGAGGGGTGGTGATTCGGTGGGGGGGGGGGGGGGGCGAAGGAGAACGGGAGAGAGAGAAAAGGCTTCTCTTTCTATTATTGAGATGTTCTCGTTAGAGGAGGGGGAGGAGGAGGAGAGGAGGGGGCGTTGAAATATGGTCGGCTGGCACAATGAATTCCTCTAATGGCAACCATTTTTCATCTGCCGAGTCGTATGACGCTTTTGAACCAGAGCCAAAATTTTGCTCATTTAATGTAAATAGGACAATTTGCATAAATTTTGGTCTCCTTGCTTTTCGCCGGCCAGGCAGGGGGTGAAAATTAATTGGGAGATTGTAGTATGTTGGCGACTTGACCTTCTTCAAGCCAGCCAATGTGTCCTCGGAGAAAATGGAAAAGTGGCGATGCGAATTTCTCGTTAAAACCCAAACCTTCTTAATACAGCTTTCACTAAGATAATAAGATAAAGCCAGTTTGAAGACGAAAAAAAAATATTAAAGATGCTTTTTTAGGATAGCTGAGGCGAACACGTGACCTCAAACAAGAACCAATTGTATTACTGATATTTTAATCCTTTTCATGTGCGAAGCGGAGCAATGGAACTTCTCACTCTGTCCTCATGTCTTTTTCCCGCCAATTTTAAAACCATCGTCACATTCATTTCACATTTTCCATTTAGGTCCTATTTGTTGAGTTAAAGGGGCCTAATCACCGAATAACAGGTTGCAGCATCTGGCACCGTCTAAATTGTTTAGTTCTATGGAGCACTTGATTTCAATAAGCGAAGGAATGCGCAAAGAAATTTCTTTTTACACAACAAACTAGCCACGTGCCTCCTTACTTATTGAATGTAAAGTTGGTCCGTTCACGTGTACCAGGGAACAAACGGTCAAAGTTAACAATATCACTGTTACTAGATGGCGCCCACATAGCGGTTCAAAATCTGCGTTTCAAAATGGTCGAAATATAGAAAAAAGCGGCCATGCTGTTGTTAGGCTTAACTTTACCGCTTTCTTCCTGGTGCACGTGGGCGCACCAACTTTACACTCAATAATTAAGGAGGCAAGTGGCTTGTTTGTTGTGTAAAAAGAAATTATTTGTGTGTTCCTTCTCCTGTTGTATTGAAAGTAAGGTCTAGAAGTAGATAGCGGCAATGGCTATAGATGGTGCTGCTTGTCATTTGGTGGCAATGCCCTTTTAAGTTCGTAAATCAATAAGGGGTAAAACGAGTGAATTGTTATCAAACTTTTAACTGATCACTGCTTTATACACCTAATTATTCACCTGTTTATTCTCTTTTAGTCACCTAATTAATTTAAGAACAGACGCTGATCGCTGCATGCATCTGAAATTACTGTAATAGTTTCGTTATGCCACATGACTATGTATTGTATTGCTTTGTATTGGCGGAAACAATGGGTGCGATGGTGAGGGCAAGGACCAATATCACTTTAGTGGTAAGCTATCGCTTGAATAAAGTTATTTTATTAATCCGCTTATTGCACTTAAACCACCTGCCACGGCTGTTTGCCGTGACACGAGTATCACGTGACTGAGTAGGCTAGTCCACTCAGACGGCCAAAGATCCGTTATTTTCGTTGGCTGTTTGCCGTGACACGAGTATCACGTGACTGAGTAGGCTAGTCCACTCAGACGGCCAAAGATCCGTTATTTTCGTTCGTCAGTGGCTGACTCACGATGACATCACGGCAAACAGCCGTGGCTCGTGCTATAGATCAGGCTGTTTTGTCTGGATTAAAGGGACATACCTCAGACCAAGAAATATACACAAAAGTTTTTCCAGGAGCAATAAATGCCATATAGACCCGCACGACGTGGGAATATCCCGATGTCGTACCTCTCGCTTTGTATTTACCGTTTGCACAAGGTCGACTGCGAGAGAAAAGTAGCAGGTTTCAGCTCCGGACTCCAAGCCAGTAGATTGCATATCGCCAAAATTGTATTATGCCAAAGAATTGGTGTGAGGCTTTAATTTCCTGGCCCGTGCGAGAATTGGCGTTATGAGGCAAGATACGCAATGTCTACTCCGGTCGGTCTTGGGCTCGAGAAACAAAATGAATTTCTCGTTTTAAGTTCGTTTATGCTTGTTGTTGCTAATTAAATCGACACCCGTTTGGACTTAACAAAGCAAAAATGGATTTGCACATATTTATTATGTAAAAACCTGCACAACATCATTTTCAGCGTACGTTTTCTGTAAAGTAAACACGGACTCTAGTTGGACAACTGGCCGCATGGGAGGAGTGGTGGAACAAAGGAGAGATTGTGTTGGACATTCGTTTTTCATGACACTCCTGGTTTTTCTTATTACTCCATATGAAGTAGAATCACAAACTTTATTCCCAATCCTTAGCTACAAATAAAGCAATAAGCCTTTTTAAGGTGGCGGATACAAAATAATGTTTTCTTATTACCGGAGGAAGAGGGGGGAGCTGTGACTAGGTGAGACAAAAATATTTTGTATCCGCCACATTAAAAAAAATGGATTTATAGCAAAGGACTGAGAATAAAGCCTTTTCGTGACACTACTCATATTGAGTAAACAGAAAACCCAGAAGCTATTTTTAGGTATTCTTTGGCGAATTGCAATCCTTGATCGTTAGGACTAGGTTTGCCTTGTGTCTCGCTGGTGTGCTGAGTGCAGGGCCGACAAAGATAAAGCGCTGGCCTAGCGAGGCACAGAGCTTTAATCCCAATCTATCTTGTTCGTCTGTACCTATTGCCAATCCGTTGAAACGTCACTTTGCAGCATTTTCAGAGTATAAGAAGGAACTTCACTATACTGATAGCTCAATTGTAGACGTCACCTTTTGATGAATGGCCATGTGCGAAATGAAAATAGGAGAACATCAAAAACGTTTGTGCGATGGTAGTAGTAATAATTAGTAATGTCTTGTGTCGGTAAAAATTAAGAAACTGTCTGAGCGATGTAACTTTAATTGAGCGCAAGTAAATTCGTATATAGAACGTACGTTGTAACATTATATTTATTCGTAGCTAATTCCGGGTGTATCGGAAATTCATCGGATCTTGAACCTGAAGACTCATTCTAATATTACTTCTTTTGCTGATGACACGGCAGTAATAAACTGCTAATAAACCTTCATAATTTTCGGACAACAGCTAACCAATGGGAAGCCAATAAACGGCAGCCAGCATCCAATCACGCCTCTCTAACACCGATTTAACGACCACCACGGTATTTTATCATATTAAACTGTCAGCCTCTTGGTTTTTACGATCGACTCGCCTGATACTCTGTTTTCCAAAGTATAACGAACATTTGAAAGAACTGCGTTTGGTAGGCCTAAACCAACTTCTATTCGACGTACCTGATAGACAAATGACACATTATTTGAGTTCCCGGCGATGTGCGCGTAATCTTTGGTTACCATGGTGACAGAAGATGGGCTTAGGCCGCTCTCAATAGGTTAGGCCTAACTCCGCTGCTATCTAGGACGATATATGGTAAACTGCGTTTAGCGGACAAGCAGATTCACGACAGAAGGCGCAGCCAGCATCGATACGTCCGCTTTGAGATTATGGGATGGCAGCCGCCATGATGATTAACATGGGGTACTCAATGTTGGTGAAACACAAGTCCGACGAGGAGGGTAAAACACGCATGGCTACAGTTACACTGTGATACTCTTTGCAAAATTTATCCTGGCACAGGCCAAAGTTTGAACTAAGTTTCCAATAGCTGTTCGATTTTAGAAATTGCTGTTTGCATCATTTTTAAGATATACAGCGTTTTCATATTTGTGACAACCTGATGAATACATGCGTTACCTTCATCGCACAATTACGACAGAAATGATGAATTATGGGATGTGTATCCCAGGACGATATATGGTAAACTGCAATATGGGAATCCTACAATATATTTATTTATTTATTTATTTATTTTATTTACAAAATTATTGTAACCCCCTATAAAAAGCATGACAATAATTTCAGAATAAAACAACAATTTCACAAATCTCATTCAGGCGAGAGTAGAGGCGAGAATGGAATGCAACCAGGCGCCGCCATATTTTTTTTTTATGGCGGCGCCATGGCTTTTCGATCAGCGTCTTTTACCCAAAGACCCATGGTGGCGCCTACGGTTGTACCCAGTTCTCGCACTCGCCTCTGCTCTCACTTGAATGAGATTCGTGAAATTGTTGTTTTAATCTGAAATTGTTGTCATGCTCTTTATAGGAGAGGTTACAATAATTTTTATAATTAAATAAATAAATAAATATATTGTAGGATTGGACTTCAGCGAATCTCATCAGATCTCATTCATACGAGAACCGGATGTTGGCAGGCGCCATGTTGGCGTTATTGACGTTGGCCAAGCGTTGGATGGAAGGCAGAGTGCGAAGGTTTGGAATGCGTTGTTTCTACACTTCCGACCCCCTACTGCTATGAGAAGCGTATCAGCGGAGTTAGGCCTTACCTATTGAGAGCAACACCCAGTACATAAATATTACGTGGGGCTTGAATTAACCGGAAATAGAACAAAATAAATTAATAATAACTGTGGTAAAACTTAGTATTGTTACTGCACATATTATATTTTAAATCTAAGAAACAGCATTTTCGTTAAAAATAAAACACGTATTTACTTTGTTGAAGCGCTATGTAAGCTACTTCGTCCTATCACGGCGAGTTACTTTCGGTTTTGATAAATTTGTGACTGATTGTTAAGGCAACAAAATTGCTTTATTTATGAAGGCGGCGGTAGAAAATATCATTCCTGTAAACACTGAACGAACCGTTAAGTGGATCTGGCAACAATATGTACGCTTTCATCATTTCGTGCACACAGGAATTGTGAATTCAAGCAAGAAGCCACTGCCGTTTTACGCAGGTTGAAGTGATATTTAAAGGAGACGGTATATTCTCGTTTCAAATACAACTCGAGTGTACTTTAAGTATCGATAAATTTTCTCAACCACTCGTTACATTCCCAAGCTGATAAAAACACCTCGCGCAAGCGTTCGGTATTTTTTCAGCTTCGGAATGCAACTCGTGATTGAGAAAGTTTATCGATAAAAAACTACGCTCTCGTGATATTATTACGGATAAAATTGGAGAAATCTTATTTTAATTGGAGATTCGTTTGCTGTTAAATTTGTTAACCCTTACTGTTACCAAAAGCGATTTTGTTCATTGCTCCCTTAAAAGAAGTGTGTTGCCAGTTGATACTAAAATAACCCTTCAACATGTTCTGAGTTACAACAACATTTATTTATTTATTTATTTTATTTTTATTTATTTAACATTGTGACAGCCAACAAATAGAAAAAGTTAATGAAGTACAATTCTGGACAGTAAGCTAAACTGGAAATGCCAAATTAATTGTGTTCCTACCCGGCTGTTTGCTCCTCTGTGCCAAATGTTTTACATTAGAAAATTTGTAAAACGCAATTCGTTCGTTGAAAATATTTTATTTTGCCATGGCCCAATATACATATTTTTTGTAGCACTCAGTATTATGCTGGAGTGGAATGCTGTTGAATTTGTTATTAAACTTCAAAAGCGAATTATTACAACGATTACGTTCATGAAACGACGTGACCATTCTTTTCTTAGATTTCAACAGCTAAATATTCTGCCCTCCGCCATCTGTCTGCATGTCTACAGAACTTTAATTAATTAATTTTCGTAAAAGTTGTGCTCACTTTTCAACTCGTAACGTCAGTGATCACCATACTAGGTGCGAATCCCTTTCATATGTTTTACAACCTAAAGTTAATAAGGAAAGACCTCACAAATACTTGCTATACTTTTTGGGTAGTAAGTTTTATCATTCCTTGCCGACAGGAACTTTGAATGAGATGTCATCGTTTAAGAAACGTTTTTTTAAAGTTGTTACTTAACTAAACTCAACTAACTTAGATGTGTTCTATATCGTCAGTTAACTTTATCTGAATTTAAATTTTTTGTTCCATGTCTAAAAATTTTTCCATTCCCCGTTTCTTTCGGTAAAAGACGATGGTGATGTTCCGTTATTCCATTTCCTTTGGATTATTCATGTATTTTTCTCTCTTATCTTTTTAATTTTACCTAAATTGTTTTCTTCTTCTGCTTTTTTTTTTAATAGTTATACATTTTTTATGTAATCATGATTTCTGATTGTTGGAAATATCTTTTCACAGTGTTTTTAATTTTTGTATTTATACTTTCGTGCAGCCCCAATCCACATACGGGCATCTGGTCTTGTTTGGGTCTGTTATTTTTATAACTGTTGTTGTATATTGCTTCGAAAATGCAAGGGTGGTTGAGGTCAAACTCGAAACCGGGACCTCTGGTACGTGAGATAGTGGTGCCAACCATCTTGCCCCTCTAATTCCTGCACCATTCTGGTTAAGGTCAGTTGCAGCTAGCTGCCATTTGAGGGCGCCCAACAAAGCCATCAACCTTAAAATCATACGTTTGACGTTAAAACGTCAGTAAGGAAAGTTTTATCGTTTTACCAGTATCGGCATAAACGGAGTTTCCATGATAATATTATTGCATGTTCCATCGTTGGTTCTGAGTCACGACCCAATGCAACTCATTTTGCAACGACTGTATAAAACTGTCTGGGACACCACGCTACGATTAGTCTTGACATGCAGAAAATCCACTTGCAACAGCCTTGAAACGACCTTGCAGCGGGCAGGGCGGTAGGAATTTTCGGGGGGGCGGGGGCGGAATGCAAGCCGGGAATTTTACGCCACCCCTACCCCCCCCCCCATTGAAATTTTATCCTTCCTTCCCAACCACCACGTCGAAAGAATGCAGTCGAACTCGTAACCTAAAACTAAATCGAAAACAAATAAAAAAGTAAAATATTTATTTAAAAAAATTGGACTTAGGTAAGCTTTTTTACGCTCTCTTCAGTCCTTCTTGGCCTTTCGCTAGCCCTGGAAGCGTGCAAGGAGATGGCTTCTTTATGCCAAGGCCGACTGGGATAGAAATCGCGTGTGTAGCCTCGTGCATGTGTCGTAATGTCCCTCAGGTAATAACCCATTACGGTAAACAGTGTGGATCTGTAGCAAACTATTGCTCGTGTACATGAACCAGCTGACATCTGAACCTCACTAAAAGTTTTTGAAGGCGAAAGAATGGTTGTTTAAGTAAAAAAAGTAGATAAGTGTGTGAATTGTAAAGGGAGCGTTTCGTAAATACGCAAAGATGTTTTTTTTTAAACAAATTTATTGGCGCTCTAAGTCATCTGAAGCAAACTGATGCTCGTATAGATGGACCGTCTCAAATCTGAGCCTCTGGTACGATGACCACCACTGGAACATTTTTTCCCACTAGGGCCGGCATTTTTTCTTCGGGGCGGTTTTTCTTGGGGGCGTTTCTTCCTAGGGACGTATTTTCGTGGGGACGTTTTTACCATAGGGCGTTTTGTCGGGGGCGTTTTCCTCCGCAGTGCTGGAGCAAGAGGGGGGCGAAGGGGGCGGCCGCCCTGGGCGCCGAAAGGGGAAAGATGGCCGAAAATGCTGTCCCACTTCTCCGAAAAAAATTGAAAAAAGGTGAACTTAGCCCAAACACAATTGGGCCTTGCAAAATTAATCTGAGTTGCACTAGTAGTTTATGATAAAGGTACCTTCTGACTGGCAAGAAAACTCACAAGAATATGAATTTGGCAACAAATACGGTACTTAATTTTCGGCTCGGTACTTGAGACTTCTTCCAAAAAAAAATGTTAAAGCACTATAAAAAAGTGGGAGCTGCTACAAATTGTGGACTTCACACAGCCGCCATGTTGGAAAATTATCCAATATGGCGTCTGTATGAAGTCACAATTTGTGGCAGCTCCCACCTTTTGTAGTGTTTAAACATTTTTATTATGAACAATCCCAAATTGCGGGCAGAAAATTAAATATTTGTTGCCAAATTCTAGTAATCTTTAGTTTTCTTGCCAGTCTCTGAGCAGCGAGCTCTATATCATAAACTAAATACAATAGTAATCCTTCAAACGTAGTCAAATATTTTTTCAATTTTTTGTCTCACGCCTATCAACTTCACACTTTCATGTCAAATCGTGTGTTTTCAGGGTGTTGGCATTTACTCTGTGGCACTGTGAAGGGTTTAGTTTTGGGTAGATTTAGAAAGAGGCGCGTGGGAGGGGGGGGGGGTTAAGGAGGGAGGTTGCAATCTGCTTTATAATAGCGATAAATCGGGTGCTCAATGAGCTTCTGGCCACGGGTTCTCAAACGCCTTGCTCAGGCACTGTTTCCCGGATACCGATTTGGTCGATGAATTTAGATAAAAATTTTAAAGTACCAAATTTTATGCAAACAGGTTCAGCCGTTCTGCTGTTGCTTTACGTGTGTTTACAACGAGCAGATGGACACATGAATGGACAAACGAAACAAAGTATGAACTCTTGGTCAGTGTTTAATTATTCAGCCAAAAGGATTCAGTTAAAAGATAATTCCTAGCAAAATTGATCCTCTTCGTTCTGCGGTAGTCTAATTAACGCTTTTTCCACTGCTGTAGGTTATCATACTTTTTCCCACTCTGTTGTCCGTGTGGTGTACTTATCGCAAAACCATTGTATGTCGAGTTACACCCAACCTTGTACTCTTCCTGATTCCTCCCCCCCCCCCATCCCCCTCCTCAGGGCAAGTACTGTGGGTCCGTCCCAACCCCCCTTATAGAAATGCTGATGTGACGAACACTTGATTTGGTGTCATAGGGTAAATAATGCGTCGTGGGTGGGTATCGATTGGTGATGACGTCATGCTTTTGTTTGGCCGGAGTCCACGGCTCGTAAATTACGACGCTCATCTGTTTGGACCTTAAAATCAATTAACGACGCGTTTTTAGCGTCCATTAATTAGGGAGCGGGGGTGATGGTGAGGTTGGGTGGGGGACCATAAAAGGCGGCGCTGCAAATCAGAGCCGTCATTAAGGATTGTTAGTAGGTTGCAAAGCCAAAGTGGGTACATGCCAATAATCGGTCCAACTTGGGTCTTGCAACCCACGCCAAAGCATTCTAGCTGCCTCTAGGTTCAGGACTGATTTAGCCCAGTTCCGGCCCCTGCTTGGTCGTAATACCTTTAGTAGACTGATTATGGTTGGATTATTGAACTGAGTGACTGATTATGATTACAAATATCCAACAAATGACGAGAAAGTAGATTGACAAAAAATAATAATAGTAGTGAAGTTACCAATCCTATCTGGAAATCTTGATTAGTTTACTAGAGTAATTAATCATTAAGTGTTTGTTGAAACTGTTACCACCGAATGTCATGACTTTCTCCTAACTTTTCACCGATTATAATAAGATCCATGTCAAGGTTAGAGATACTGTTGTGTAAACACTTTTTATGTGAGACGATTACTACAATCTCAAGCTGAGCAATAAAAATTCCTATAAGTTGGTGAAATGTTACCGTCACGATTCGACAGTAGAGATCGCGGTCAATCGGCAAAGTAACAGCTTTGTCTAGTATTCAGGACACTATTTATTAACAAATTGCGATATTTCTGCCCTCTTCTTCGGGCCGTCATCAGGCACATATACAGATGAGTAGAGCAGGCAGAATACAGAATGAATGCACCAAGTGTTCCACCATTTTACCGGAAATGGCTAGAGAAACCTTCTGGTTTCGACTAGCTTCTTCTAGTCATTTCGATCGTGAACAGAAGACGACCCCGTTACTGATGACGCCATTGTTGTAACAGTGGTGATGTATTGTGCCATGGAGAGCGTTCACTTTTTTTGCAGTGGACATGCATATACAGTGACAAACTCTTGAAATTTCTGGTCGTGAAGTTGCTTCGTTTGTGCGACTTCATGTTACTCTTCCACTGTTTTTTTTTTTTAATTTAAGTTATTCTGATATCTTGCCAAGATGACAACATGAATGTAGAATATATTGACATTGTGTAATTAGATCTGGATGAGGATCGGGAAGGTTTGTTTAACTGCGAGTCAACCAATATTAAAAAAAAAAAGAAACGATTAATTTTCTGCGAATTTTGCACGGATTGGGTGACTGGCACCAGGTTCGGTGAGGCCAGGCTTACAAATCTACGTTTGACTGGGTTCTGAGCTAATCTTTAATCGATTTGCCATATTTTGCACATGATTTGGTTATTGCAGGATCTCCTTTTGGGCATTGCAGACTGTATTCAAAAGACGACATTGCAGACGATATTCCAAAGGCTGTATTAGATTGTATTCGAAAGACTATATGCAGACTGTATTCCAAAAACTGTATCGCGTACTGTACGAGTCAGAGTGGCCGAATGGTTAGACGACTTTCGCATATGCATGATGAGTTCCCAAGATACATCTTCACCTCTCTCATTGTAACCCGACGAAAAGAGAAGAACCCCTAAATGCACCTGTGCTCACGTTGAATGTGACAAGTAAAAGATCCTAGGTATTTCCTAGCCAAATTGTCCTGCTCCATCCCGAGATAAACTTAACAGTTGAAAGGGTCGATAATATGTATACTTTTTTGTGTGGATACGTCGAATATATTACCATTTCTGGAATTGCCGCAGCTACGTCCAGTACGACCCTTATTTTGTATTCTAAACAACATCGAACGTAGACATTTTTCTTAAAGGGGTCTCAAAAGACTCCTCTAGCAGCCTCGTTGTCTGTCCGCCTTGATCCGATGATCTAATGGTCACCTTTGGCTTTTGGGGTCAGTAAAGTCTCGTTACCAAATGGCCATCAATCACTTACGAAACGAGAGAAGACCAGAAGGAGAAGAAAGAAACTAGAAATCGAAGAAAGAAAACTACTAAAGGAAAAGAAGTAAATTAAAAGTTCGTTTGAAACAGCACGTGTAATTATTTTGTTTCTAAAGTCTTTCACTGATTGTCTTTGATGGAACATACTATGTTTAGCACCAGGTGTAATGATTAACAGCTATCTGTAGAATATGACGCAAATTTGGGAGTTACGTCATCAAGAGGGGAGTGTGGATTGTCTGCTGATGACGAGGGGGAAAGGTTGGCCAGTTGGTGATGTAATCATCCAGTTTTTGCATGAATAAATTAAAACTTTCTTCATAATTTCTAATTTTTGCGTAGCTTTAATTCCTTTTATTTTTGACAATATTTTAACAGTTTAAATATCAGTAATCGTTTAGATCTGGTTTTGGTCAAATCTGTGGAAATAATGTTGTGGAAATTCAAAATACCTCTACAGAATTGATTTGGCGCACATTTTTATAATCCTGGCCCCCCCCCCCCCCGGCATCCTTAACTGCACAAACTTCAGTTTTAGTAAGCAAAATATTTTTTCCGAACTATTGTCTTGGTTTGGGGATAACGTTAAGAAAGACGTACTAATGAAGAGGCAGGCAATTGATTACGAGGGGGAAGAGAGGGTGGAAATTTTGATCTTGACACTTTTTGGACCCGAGCTCCTTAAATCCAAATGGCGTGTAGGAAATACTGAAACTAACTTGAAATTGCCAATTTGATGATTTTTCGATTTGCTAGTTCAGAAATTGGCCACCTCCTGTAGATTGAGGCTGTAGAATGTTCAAGGTTTACCCGAGCTAGTTAGTATTACGCCGCAAAGTTATACATGATAGTTTCCGTTACTAACACAAAATGCTACATTTGACGTCTCAGTCGCGTCGCTAGAATAAACTGGCCAGGGGTAAAAAGGGGCAAAATTACGGATTGTGGGGCAGCAGAATTTGTGCGTAAAGCCAGAAGATCAAGGCAGTAATTCTGTGAACACTAGTAAACTAGTAAACCTAGCTACCCCCTCAAGAAGAAAACTTGATTGCAAATATTTGTCGTAATCACTTCACTGATATGATTACTGCCCTCTGCTCCACTTTTATGTTTTCTACCCATAACTCGAACTTCACCACTACCCAAAAAATGTTTTCATGGCAAAATCACGTACATGTCATTCAGCATTATAGCAAAGAATACTTCTACCAACAGACGGACCGCCGATCGTCCAAGTTAAAAAGAGACCGCATTCGCTTTGCTCACTAGGTTGGGACGAAAGGGGGGGGGGGGGGAAGGAGTGTGGATGCCACCTATCCCCGCCCCGATTTTCCATCTTCTCACACTTGATGTTCTCAAGCTTAACCTGCCTTCAAGCGAAATTCACATTTGTTTTTTTAGCATATTTACCTCTTTTTTTTTTACTCATGCAAAGTAAAACTATCGTACAATTTTCGTCAAATACACGTACAAATGTCATGTTTTTATTTTCGTTAAAAGTGCATTTTTTCTTAAAAGAATGCAGGTAGAAAACTCACGCTCACTATTGTATCCTCTTACTTTGTAACTATATTTAGTTAAATTTCATTTGCACTCATTTACACTTATTTTATTGGCACTTATTTGATGTGGTCGAAGTAGTAATTACAGTTTTACCTGGTCCACACGAAATACTTAAAAGATGGTTTGTTTCGGCATAGTATATGTTCGGTCTGTGAGCCCACCTTGAAAATAGTTGACAAGGATGGCGAATGCACCATACACCATCCTGCTTCCATACAGAACCCGTGGAGTTAGGCATTCTCTGCTGCCATATTATTTTAATTCAACGATGGTCCTTATAGCTAAGGTACTGTGACGAGGTAGAAGGTCCGTTTTGCAATGATGTGAATCTCAGGTTTTGCTTGGAACCCAATGTTTTTCTCTTTTATTCTTTTTACCTGACGTCCTTTTTTAATTTCGTCTCATCTCCCCGACTGACATGTATTTTAATGACTCATACATTATGTTGGGGGCGCTTCTTCCCCCCCCCCCCCCGCAATAATTTTCGTTCAGTACTTACTGTTTAACAGCTTATTTTCAATCTTTTTCGCGTGATTGCAGAAAATTTTACTTTTCTAATCGAGTGATGAGTGTATGGAATGTTCTACCTTGTGAGGTGGTATTGGCTCCCTCATTGTATATTTTTAAAAAGAAAATGGCCGAACAAAAGACGACATTATCCAAATACGTTAGATGGAACTAACCAAACTCTTAACCGTAACCTTTTCGGCAAGGTGTCAGTGGTCTGTGGGGCCCTTCCTTCACCTGTTGCTTTTGCTGCAAATTATTTATTGATTTGTTTTATTTTATTTATTTTATTTATTTTATTTATTTTATTTTATTTATTTATTTATTTATAGTGTATAGTGTTTTGCAGACAAATTTTTCTGGTTTTTTTTTTTTTTTAGATACTACAGAAAAGTGATTCTTAATACTCTAATGTCCAAGGATTTAGCCAAACTACTGCTTCTCAATTCGAAACAAATTCCGAAGCTCGATGGCATTACGGGAGCTATCTCAACAAACGTCCAGCTGTGCTTTACAGACAAGATGGTTGGCGCAGAAAGCGCATAAGTTAAGTGTTGCACTTTTCTCACTTCCTTATTGGACAACTGCTGAAAGGCAGTCCAACTCTACACAGAAACATTATTGCTATTTTGCTTTTAGGAAACACGATCAAAGCTTGGACGAATAATGGGGGTTAGGATCCATCATTCGTCCAAGATTAAAGAAAAATAAAAATGGCGCGGAGTTTCACCAACACATTTTGATGACGTAACCTATTTAACGTTTGTTGTTGAAGAGTTAAACAGGTGCGTCGAGAAAGCTTTGAACATCCTTCTTGTTTTGCCAATAAAAGCTTTACCATTTCTGGGAGGATAACGAATGGGGTGGGGTGGGGACGAACAAATATTGGGTGGGGGAGGCATTTACCCCTCCCCTGTAGCGTCGCAACTCTTTATGCTGATAATGAAGAGTTAACAGTCGAACACAGGTAAGCGAACATCCGTGTGTCTAAAATATGTTGAAGATCCATTTCCCAAACGACTAAAATAATTTTTTCGTAAAGCCACGAATCCCGTTTCATCCTTGCAAAAGCCAAGAGGGTCTATCGCCAGTGTACATGTTGACAATAGCTTTTTTCCTTTTGTTTTTGACAACCAGACAACAGAGATATATGGAGAAACAAAAACTGCAGAAATCTTTTCTTTCGGTCCTAACTGCTTAATTTAGCATCTGCACTTCTGAACAAATAAGCAGTTAAATTTTGCGTGGATTTAATGTGTGGGATGCAGGAAAAAAGTCACAGAAGTGAAGACGCAGGAAAAAAGGCAAGTTTTAAAGCTATGTGTATCAGTGATAAGACACGCCATTTTAGGAGAGTCCTCATTAAGGCTTCAAAGATGGAATTTATTGATTCTGGGTATTTAGCGTTTATTGTTCGTATGATCGAGCAAACACTATCAGAGTGAACTGTACGTCGTCTAGCTATGGTGGTTTTGGCAATACACAGTCAGAACTGGAGGAGTAGGGAGGGGGGAGGTAGCACTTCAGAACAATAAAGATCCTTAAACTTACACAATCAGAAGTGCCGGAAATGACACTACGGCTGTTGGCAGTCAAAATTGAGGGGGACCGCGGGAACGATAAACTTCTTAAGGCCTCCCCAATTATAAGTGCCAGAAATTCACTAGTGGGACACGCGAAGAATGAAACGGCCATGCTCAGTCACAATTGTGTGGGTGCGGGAATGATAATCAACCTAAAGCCCAATTAGTACTTTGTATTTTGATCCGATAATGACGAATAAATGAAATAGCTAAAATTTTGAGTAAATCCACTGTGACCGTAAACAAAAACTAATCTGTATTAATTTTAACCCAGAAAAATATTCGAACTACGTCATCATAAACTGTATATGTTACACGGTGGATAACGAAGCTTTGCAATTTTTATAGGGAAGTTGTAATATGCGAAAAGTGCCGAATTAAATAAATAAATAAATTCATTTATACAGCAAAGAAACTGTATGGGACTGAGAAGGGAGCGCATCCTCCACTTATACCCAGTCCGAAAATAAAGGAGCAGCTGACATGAATAAAAGGAACAATAAAAAGATGGAAAAAAGAAATAAAAATGTAGGTTGAAACATCCTTAGTCAAATGTACCCTCTTAAAAACACTTATTAATAAAAATAAAAAAAAAATAGAAAATAAAAAATTGTTGCAGATGCAATCGGCATGGCAAGGACCTGAGGTTTGCTAACTGCTATTCGACATAAAACTAAGAATTATGAATTACAAAAGTTTAAAAGTTTAAATGAAGACAATGGCTCGGCTTTAAAGGAAGGATTGGTGGAATTAGGTTGGGGTCACGAATGCCTTACCACCAAGGTTAGACCTACCAGGGACTCAATGGTCCCCGATGGCATCGCCAAACGTGAGGTGAAGGGAAAAATCTACAATTTGAATTATTTGATTTGTTTTATGTTTTAATTTTTGTGTTTTTACCACACCTCACTTGGTATTGTTAGTCTTCCTTCCCTTAACCACATAGTTTCAGTTATCAAAATGGTTTCAGTTAGTGAAGCATAAGAGTTCAGTTTGTAAGGCATACGTATTATCAGTCAACCAAATGATGTTGCTGCTTCGTAAAAACTTCCCAGACGTGATAACACCTCACCAAAAGGTGGGTAATTTAATTTTAAGATACTTCTGGATCTCTAAACATTTCAAGTCTGGTCCACGAATACAATATCCGAAGAACTATTAAATAAATATGCACTACTCACTTTAAACTATAAAGAAAAGAAGAAAAGCTAAAAAGTGTAAATCATACACTAGAAATAGGCCACTTTTATGTACTGAACTTATGTCGGAGTGACGGGACCCAGATTCGAACTAGCAACCCAATACGTCCCCAGATTACTGACATAACGCCTTTATCATTTGCCAGTGGAAGAGTCGGCACTTTTTTGTGGGGACGGATTGGTTGCCAGTTCCAATCTGGGTCGTGCCCACTATGACGAAACGTAAGTGCATAAATGTGGCTTATTATACTACGTTTTTGGAGCTTGATTTACCTAGTTTGATTTACCATGAAATCAACATGGCTGTCGTTGTCGATCCGACGATTCGATGCAACTCTGGACCACGAATCGACGGAAATCTGGACCACCTAGACTAACAAACTAGTGAATACTTATTATGAAACGTAAGTGGGACTGCTCCAAACGTAAAAATTGTATTTGAGTGTATTATGCTACAATTAGTAATGTGGAATTTACGTTAGGCTCGCTAGATAGCTGCTAGAAGAAACGATCACGGCCCTATGCGCTAGGCCAGCTGAGATAGCAGCTGCTTCCTGGATCAACTCTTATCTCAGCCGGCCTTGCCTATGCACGCCATGCCACCGCTGATAATTTTCCAATATTCCGCACGCCGTTGCTGATGAAAAATAATTTCGGCACGCCGCCGCTGCCCGCCGCCGTTAATTTTTCGCCGTGCCACACCACTAGGTAGTTTTGAATTTTAAATATTTTTCAGTTTTAAATTTTTACCGAGTTTTTCATGATCTGAGGAACCTTAAAAACAAAAAAGGTAAGAAAGATGAAAATCCTTGGAATGACTAAACGAAACTCAAAACAAACAAATGTTCTGAAGTACTTACTCGTCATAGTGTGCTAGTTATTTTTCACATTCGTACAATGAGATTGTAGGTGTTAATGTTTTACACTTTTAACAATCTCCTGCTACAGGCCAGCTACGATTACCAGCCCTCAGTCGCTTTGCATGCATAGCATTCCCATCAAAGACCATAGCCATAAGTTACATTTATTTCTAACAACAATAAAAACTCCTAAACATTGTGATCATTCTGACTACCAAAGGGCCTCGTCAAAAAATATGTGTAGAACAGCGTTTTTTGTGGTGGTTGTAGTTGTGTTTTTTTTTTCGTCCCGCCAAGTAAAACTAGGGTGCCGGTACCAGAAACTGCATACTGTTATTTAAACCCAAAACATTTAGCATAAATAAGCCTAACTAATTACCCTTCTTCCAGCCATACAACAAAATCTTACATTTTTTTTCTTTTTTGGGGCGGAGGGGGAGGCCACTGCCGTCCTTTGAACATGCGAGCCTTAGCTTGCAAATTTTCAACAACAATGTGTGGCTATCACATATGCCGTAGAAAATCAAGCTGCTTAGATCACAGTTGTGTTCTTGTTTTTAGTGTATGATAGCCACTGTTGGCTTGTTTCTTTCTTTTCTTTATCCGAAAAAGTCCAAGCGGTCTCAAGGTTTTTAAAAGGAGCGTGTACGTGTTTATTAATATTACTTATTACTTGTTATGGATTTCCCTTACTGTTTCCTTTTTTCTATGAACCTTGTGATTGTTGAATACAGCATCACTGCAGCAAAACCAATGACGTCACCTTTATACTTGAGTCACATTCAATTTTCGCCCCACCTCAACTGCTGTAGAACTAGCAATGGCCTGGCGTGAAGAGTTGTCCAACTGAGCGTTAAGAAGCAGAGTATTAGAATGATGTAACAGGGATTTCACTCACGAAAGCAGCTCGGTGCATTTTTGAAGGGATTCTGTAATTTGGGAGTTAGGAGATGTTCGAAAGACGTTTCTATCGGTCGATGTGGTAAGCCGATCAAGTCGGTGCCTTCAAAAGGAAAGTGACCATCCGGCCACGAGGTCGACCATCATCCACACGTCTGCCTTCCTTCTATTGATGAATGGACATCGGACAGACCTCTGGGGAACGCTTTGATGGATGGCCACATACAAGAGATTCTTGTTCCAACTTCCAATTGCTGTGAAAGTAGTGACCACAACCAAGTCGGTATTGCCTATTACCTCTGACCATATGCAGTGCAATAACTTTTACCTTAAGCAGAGACATTTTACAAGGAGTCGAATTTCCGTACGATAAACATGTAAATCACCGATGTAAGAGGGGCACAACACGGAGGCGATATTACGACTAAAGAAGTATCAAAGGCTATAGCAGTGCACTACAAAAACTTGAAAAATATTCCAAACCATGGGGTAAAGCAGGGGGGGGGGGGGGGGCCACGTTGAAAACAATTCTACCCTGAAGGGGAACAAAAATGGAATCATACTTTATTACATGCAATTGTGTCGTGAGGCTCCCTTACAGGGCTATTGCAAAGGTTAGGTAAGTACGTTAGGTTAGGTAGTGTCCTCATAATGTTACACAACGATAAAAGCACCAATACAGTAATAATGTGAAAGCAAGTCAAAACGGTGCACAAAAAATACACAAAAAGAGACGTTTCGGGTCGGAATACTACCCGTTTTCAAGCATACGTCACGCAAAAAGCGAGCGTTAAAACATATATAATACAACAACAGCAAGCATCCCCCAACAGCAAGCATCAGTAAAATAAAAATAATAGTAAAAACGACCTAAGTCGGGTTAAAGCCGACAATAGGGAACCTGACCTTCTACTTAGTGCTTTCTGCCGTGGAAGGTTAGGTTCCCTATTGTCGGCTTTAACCCAACTTGGGTCCTTTTTACTATTATTTTTATTTTACTGATGCTTGCTGTTGGGTGGATGCTTGCTGTTGTTGTATTATTTATGTTTTGACGCTCGCTTTTTGCGTGAAGTGTGCTTGAAAACGGGTAGTATTCCGACCCGAAACGTCTCTTTTTGTGTATTTTTTGTGCACCATTTTGGCTTGCTTTCATTTTATTACTCATAATGTTAGCGCATGTTCAATCTATCGTTTTGGGTCGCGCCCCTACGCGGCCAAATGTCGAATTTGGAAGTACCATCTCTGTCTTGTATAAACTACGTGCCATTTTACCATTTAAATTACTTCGAAAGACTTATTACAGGTTGGTACAGTCCATCATTAAGTATAATCAGGAGCTAATGACATATACCACGTCCTTAGGAGGGTTTATTACACTCCTGGTATAATTAATTGACATGGGGGATTGACCTACATTGCTGTTTTGAAGCCGCTATGTGTACTGCCAAAGAAGTTAATTCGTATTATGTCATTTGCTAACCCAACTGAGCATTCAGCTCTTTTATTTAAAAGACGGGAAATTTTTCCTGAAAATGTAATTTTGCTTACCGTGCATCTTTATACTTAAGGGAAAATGCCATTACGCAACTGACACCTGATAATTTTTCCGATGCATGATTTCGAATGATTTTGCCAAGAGTTAATAATCATTTTGCAAAACAATGTTTGAAATTTATTTGTGCTCTGGCTAGTGATAAGTTTACGTGTCCTCTCCCATAATGCAACTTTTAATTAAAAACTGAAGGTTTGTTTGGTTGAGAGTGACATTTGGAAGGCGTTGTGGTGTTTTTGATTGCTATGGATTGCTTATGGATTGCATGTTTGCTCTGCCGAGTTTTTTTTTTTTTTGAACTTTTGATTCCTGATTTGTGCTCTTTTTTTGTGAATTTGTTAGCAGTTCTGTGTAGTGTTTCACCTACGGTTGATCTTTTTTATTCTCTTTTATGTGTGTTTTTTGTAGTTTGCCCATTTCGTTCTGTTTTTCCATTGGCACACCTCACGAGATTTTCTCATGCTGCGCTTTTTTTACTGTAAATAAATTTAAAAAAAAACTATTATCTGGGATAACCCACGTTAAAAATACACTGTATGAGTTTTAACCCTATAGATAGGTGCCAAAAAAATGCCACTCGTGCTACGATGAGTCCAGGCACGTTCCACGAGCGTGAAGCTGGAAGGAGTTGGTTTCTTCAAGCCAAGACCGACTGGAATAGGAAACCCATGTTTCACCTCCCCACTCAATGCCAGTACATACCATGCCGATGTTGTTTAGCGTTGCAAAATAAGTTTGTGGTGATGTCGAATTGGCTCGGAGCTGGGGAACGAACATCACAGCTTTTTTACCTGACGACCTTGTGACAAGGAATGAAGTATGAAGTTATAGTTACAATACGGAAACTCAATTTCTTGCCACTCATCCTTCCAGAGTTCATGCGGAAGAAGCTGGTTATGGAACTGACTCACAAACTTGAAAAAAAAAACCCTTTCAAAAGGTGAGTATCAAAGTGAGGTAGCACTAGGATATTGCAGTAACATACATTATGTAGTTGTACATATTTGTAATAGTTTTTCAAATTGTTATTGGATGGAATATTCCTTCTTGTTCTATAACAGCCATGCATACTTCTCAGTCCGCGCATGATAATTTTTCTACGTTTTCGTGTATTTTTGTCGTAATTTAACTGCGTTTTTTCAACAATTTCGGTAGTTTTCTCGAGTTTATTTGCCTTGGAGAGGGCCGCAGCCCCTTTGGCCCCTCCCTTGATCCGCCCTTGCATTCAGCGTAGTTTGTTTTGCAACCTTACTGCCACTCGCTTGTTCACTCGCTTGACTCAGTGTTGCGAGTGCGATAAGAAAACATCATGGAAACGATGTTCACGTGACAGCCTCAACGCCAAAACTATGTCGTCATAAACCTGAAACGATGATACGTACGAAAGTGGATCCAACATCTACGTGCGCCAAACCGTAAACATGAGCAGGATGCCCGAAAAACACTTCCCAATATTCCACAGAAAATGTCGTCGACGCCATATTTAAAACGGATTGTTAGCAAGGGATTGTTACTAACGGTAACAAAAAATAAAAAAAAAATAATGATAATTTACAAACCCTTGTGACCGCGTGAAATATCGAGAAATATTGATAGGAATCTTGTTTGGAAGGAGGATATGTCCATTTCACAGACCGAAACTGAGACTATATATTGCAACTAACCCCCTCTGTTCATTGTGTCCCGTCTATATCGCTATCAATTAGTGTCCAGGCGGATGTGACCAGCTGAATCCAAATTTAATCCTAAAAGGACGACCTCTCCCTCCCTGTCTTTGGAGAGTCTTAACAATAATAATATTCTAAATAGCTAAGCAGGGCTGAATAACAAAGAAATTTTTGGAAATCAACTTTACGCCCCTTGAAGTGATAATTTTGATGCTTCCAATTTATACTCCCCCCCCCTCACCTTTCCATTCGAAATTTCGATGCAACCTGTCAAAAAGGCGGAGGGGGGGGGGGGGGCAGCCACAATGACAGGTTCGTTTCTGCTTAGGGTGGCCGCACACCAAAGTGGACAAAACGTGGCACGACATGCTGCACAACACTCCAAAACCATAGGAATGAGCTGAGCGCAACACATCGGATGCGACGTTGTCGCAAGACGCCTTTAGGCGTATCACGACAACAAAGCGAAGCTCCTGCTAGTATCGTGTGACGGGGTCTCTCCACCAGATGCGACGTCTCGCGACGTTTCGTCTTGAAACGACGTTTTGTCGACTTTGGTGTGCGACCATCCTAAGTAGGTGGAACTTCTCCTTTCCATAGGCATACGCAGCTCTCTTTTCACAAGGACAGTTTAAGCCTAGATAAGCAAAGAAGGATGAGAAAAATCTTGCCCATTTTTCAACAAGAGGGAAAAATTCAAACTTTTTAGGAAAATTCACCAGTTCATAGGATAAAAGATAAAAGGGAAATTTTAGGGACTTTCCGGCTGTAAAATGTCTGCCATAAGTTTGGCGGCTGACTGCTACGAATCACTGCGAAAGCATTAGCCAAGAATGTTTTCTTCATTAATTAAGAAGGAACGTTAGATGTTCGAAGGCGATCAGGTACTTCCCTACTTCTAACCATAATTGATGATCCTTCCGCAAAAATGGCTCCCGAACTCATGCAACAACTGCATCGATATAACTGACGAACACCAAATGTGAAGTGGATAATGTTGTGGCAGGTCTGAATCTGGAAAATGTGAGGGGTCGTATTTTGTTTTTTAAGCCCTGACGAAGGCATCGATAGTGTTTTTAATATTTGAGGTGTTTTATTTCGTTTGTGCGTGCAGCATTTATCTGATTTGCACTGCCTTTCGCTTTGATTTCATCGCCGTGTGGCAGGGAACGACGCGGCAATGCCGTCACTTCCATTTGCAGTTTGCGCAGTTGCAGAATTACTGTATACTTCGAATTTATTCGTTGCTTTTATTCCAGACTAGAAGAAGCCATGAAATCACAGGGTGCACCGTTTAAAGAATGTGCACGCTGAACCCTCTTTGCATGAAACTATTTTTGTGTGGGAAGTAAATAATTGAGCTTTCGTAGAACAAAGTTGAAACCTTTATCACGGCTGATTTGGCACGGCTGGTGTTAGATGCACCATTTCCTATATTCTGGATGTTTCTGGAAGTTTTTTCCCCACTCCCACTCCCTATTCCCACTCCCCACTCCCACTCCCCACTCCCACTCCCACTCCCACTCCCATTTTCGCGCACACTGGCTAAGTAACGCTTTCACGGAATTAAATTTCTTGAATCCAATTTTTGCGTACACTGGGTGACAAACGCTGATTTTCGTTTGCTTCGCTCACTCAATCAGCGCATCCCATGGCTCAAATCACTGGATGCACCTTTTTAAAAATTAGCATGCTTTTTCTTAATTGCAAGAAAAAGTGTTACGTAATTTTTGAACGCACCCTTACACATTTGTCTTTGGCCCTGTAGCTAAGGAAGCCAGAGACATAAAATGAACATTAAGTGTGACCGAAGATGTTATTCCATTATCAAATAGCAGCCAACAATTTTCGTCATTTTACGACACAAATTGTTGCATCGTAAAATGATAAGAAACTCGATTGTTTTCGTTTTTAAATCGACCAATTTTTTTAATCGAAGTTTTATTACGTTTCCTAATTAACTGACAATTTTTAATGGTTTTTGTATGCACGCCTTGCAATTTATTTAAATCATGAACGCGCGAGTAATTCTTTTCAATCAATAACCTCCTTTCGAGCAGTATGATTTTTCCACCATCCCGAAGATAAAAAGCTCCGTCACATGTTGTTTGTCTCTTTTCACATATTTTTGTCGGTAATTTGTTTTGTTCACGTTGCTTTGATCTCAAACAAAACAGATTAGGCGAGCATAGGTTCGAAATAGAATATGCCATGCCGGTCCAGTATTCCCAGAAAATAGTATTACGTCAAAAAAAAAAAAGGCTCGGTTGGGAAGCAGATGGCGTTCAACCTGCGAATGGTGAAATAAATGAAAGGGTTAAACGAAGACAGCAGGCGTTCTTGGTTGGTTGAAGGAACCCCCAGGAAGAGAAGAATCGTAAACTTCTTGATGGGTCCATTAAAAATGCACCAACGATTGAGGGACTCGACAGATGGGAAAGAAAGACCAAAGGAGAGGTCTGAAACGACGGAAGTTTGCGCAAATGGTGTTGTGGTTATATTACCTAAGAGGGGTGTGGGGGGGGGGGGGGGGGGGCAAGGATTTTCGGATCCTTTCGAGGGGTTGTCATAAATTTGTAGGCCCAGCAAGGAGGGGAGTAAAAAAAAAAACACTGACCAAACTAGAGGGAAACGTCATTTTTCGACCTGAAAATGACACTTTCATAAGTCAACATTTTAAAATGTCGTATCTTCTGGAGGGCAAGCTCACCAGGGCGGGCGCCCCCAACTCTGTCCTCCTGTCCGGTGTTTTTCAATTTTTGCAGGAGGTACAGATGTATGACAAGATTTAGATTAGGGGTTTGAATAACATCTCTGTAATGTGTGGTGCAGTGGCAACCCGGACCACTGCACTGTGACTGAGGTTGGCGCTAATGACCAAGTTGTCGACGCGCCATTAAGCCTCAATCCCCCCCCCAACTATGTAAGTTTTTAAGTTCTTGACTTTATTTTTAGTGTCATCTGGTAAATAGTTTTTTTTAACTACTCTCTAAATCCGTTGAACAGTTCTTTAAAACAGGTTTCTAAAACAGGTTTAAAACAGGTTTAAACAGGTTTAAACACCATTGGGTATTTTTCATGTTACACTTATATCGATGTTGTGAATGCATATACACGCTGTTGTCATATCCATCCAAAATCAAAACGGCATAAGAAAAACCGCCAAGTTTCCAAAAAGGGTCGGCCTTTGAAGGTTGTGACATCAATTAACTAGAGAAAGGCCGCCAATGTTAATCCTATTAGCCAAGCTATTCGCACACAATAACACTTGTCCGTTTAATGAAAACTTGAAGATTGCTACAGCGAGTGCCATTCTTCTAGTTTTCATTTTACTTTCGAACTATTAGTCGGTGCGATTAACTTGGCTAATAGGCCTAACCACATGGCGGCCTTTCCCAGGTTGATTAATATCACTACCTTCAAAAGAGACCCTTTTTGAAACTTGGCGGCTTTTCTTATACCAGTTTTGGTTTTGGGGGATACATACTGACTCGAAATGCCTTAGTATAGGACTAATATGCATACATCACGAATTTCGGTCTGAAGGTAGTTTAAAGAACACTTCTTTGAATGTTTTCAAGAACATATTTTAAGTCATGGCTCGTTTTCCTTGCAATTCGGAAGCTGTCGATGCTAAATGCTATTTTTTATTAGTCCAGAGGAAATTATTTGCAATTAACCAGAGCAGGCATAATAAGAGCTTACTGTTTTCAGTGGAGGAGCAGAATATTTTTGCACTTGGTGGGGGGGAGGGAATAATTTTTTTTGGGGGTCTGGGAGAGGGAGGTCATCGAAAAAAGGTCACATAGGAGGTGACATTTTCAATTACTCTGCTGCTCACCCCCCCCCCCCCATAAGACGTACACAATGCCCGGTCCCTAAGTTCTAGTCACCTGCTACTATAGCAACATAGAAAAGATATAAATAGGTAAGTATTTATGTAAGTAATTTTCATAAGTTGCAGTAGAATCAGTTGTAGTGAATTTGATACAGAGACACACAATTGTGTAGAATACTGCATCAGTTAAGAAAAATAAGAAGATGCACACTCCCCGATGAAGCTGTCAAAACTATAGTTAGCTAGAATCTAGAATCGACGCCACATCGAAAACAAATTGGTTAACTGTCGGTCTAAAAAAGTTTTGTTGGAAAGACATGGACCCATTTCCTCTTGATAGTACTTTTACCAAGTGAGTTTTCCTAGAAAGAGCAGAGAATCGATCTGTAACTGATCTTTTAAATCACGGAACTTGGTCGGTGGAAGAATCGAACCCGTTTCTCTTTTACCCGATTTGATTTGACGACCAGGACCGCTTGGCTGTTGCTGCTCAATTTGTTTGGATCCTTAGGGACCCCTTACAAAGCTTGTGATGTGCGTTGGGCTTTTAAAAAGAGGCCCGCTTCTTTTAGGTTATAGTGAAATAGGGTTTGTGCAGTACACTACTCCTGATTTTGAGTGGTTATAATCATCTATATCTGTATGATTCCTCTCTGAGGTAATTATCTGTACTGATATGAACACCCACCAGGTGTACTACTTGTCCAATAAAGCTATCTAGACACACGCTAGTGTGTCGCCGCCAAGTAACAGTAGATCATCCCATTGTAGACATCCCATTGTTAAAAAATTGATTGTTAATGATAAAAAGGCGGCTCACTAGCAGACATGTGTCTGTTAACTGTAAGCATCTGAAAGCTTATTTTGGCACGTTGAGGATAAATCCCAATGCGACAGAAATGTTTCAAATTGTGGAAAATGTAAGGGAGAGGGTCAGAGATTAAGAAAAACCCAAATTTAAAAGATGAGTGTCCACCAATCATAGAGTAAACGATGCGTCAATAACGTTGTTTTTATGTTACTGTCTAGCTAGCTAGCTGACTAGCTCATAAGATTTTTCCCATCTTAAATCCCATAGACTTTTTGCTCATGGCTAGCGCAAAATTGAGAAGGCCTACGTACCTGAACTTTTGCACACGGATGCATGGTGATCTGAGGATGGTCCTTTTGTTTATTTGGGGGTTGTAGGGGTCAGGACAAATGCGTGGGAGGGTTTTGAAATTCGCCACCGGCGAATTTAAATTTCGTTTCTTTTCACCCAAAGATTTTAAGTTGTAACCAAAGATTTTAAGCAACAATGGCTTGAACAATCATTGGATATAGGGACGTCCTCGCGTACGTGAGACTTTCGCAGACAGGAAGTTTAAACCAGAAGTTTGAGTTCAGGAATTTACGTCATGATTCACAAATAAAATTTTCAAATAAATTTTTTTTAAATCTTAAATAACTAGATATGTTGGCTCGACGTCACACCTTAGCATTAAAACACATATCCGTGATGTCTGGCCGTTTTACAGTGGATATTCGCTCGTCTACTCGAAAGGCCAGTCCAATACTCTCGGGGGTTGAGGGAAATCAAGCACTCGCGCTTTCAGCGCTTGTGCGATTTCCCTCCACCACCTCGAGTATTGGACTAGCCGTTTCTCTCAGACGAGCGAATATCCACGGTAAAACGGCCAGACATCACGGATATCTTTTACTTATACCACGGCTGTGACGTCACGCTTACTCAACGCCATGCTAAATTTCCGTAGGTTAAATCCCGTTAACCGTGAGCGGAAGTGTGCGTCATCGGAAAAAGTGTGGGTTATCAAGTTACCCCCGTGCTTTTGCTGATAACCTAAAGTAAGCTTTGGATGTTACTCTGAGTTCTAAGTCCTTGCCACTCCTCCTTTATCCGGCCAGTTTATTTTGAAGAAGCCCTGCGTGGCTGTTGACTAGGGGAACTGCAACTATACAGTTACAGGGTGTCCCAAAATTCTCAGAACAGCCTCACAACTTTTTAAGGGGTTAAAAGAAAATTATGAAATTCTGGCAATGTAAGTTTGATTAAAGGATATACCTTTTTGTACAACCCTCATTGCGCCTGCCTCCCCCCCCCTTGCGTAAGCTTACTTTAGGTTTGCATACTCGATCTGGGCCTATAATTGCAGCCGTGGGTTAAAAAATCGATAACCGCTCGATTCTCACCAATAACTATTACTTAATTTAAACTTAAAAGTGCACTTAAACTATTATTTCCCCGGTACACCAGTGTGCGGATGGGTAATCGGGGAGGTTTTTCTTTCAAATAAAAAATATTCTGGGTCTTTAAAACTTGAAGCTGGTTAGGTTAGATATTTGCTCTACAGGGTGTCCCAAAAGTCTCAGAACAGCCTCAGAACTTTTTTAGGGGGTGAAAGAAAATAATGAAAGTATTGGAAATCTAGGTTTGGTTAAAGGATCTGCCTTTTTGTACAACCGGCTTTACGCCTGCCCCTTGGGAGGGGAGGTGGGGGGGAGCTCCAGGAACCCCAACTCAGAAATTTCAAATGGATTGGGGGGTAGAGGAATACCTTATTTGAAACGACTTTATTAGGTGAGTAAAGTGTCGCAACGATGGCTTCGATACGATGAGCCCATCCAAAATGGCAGCGGGTCAAACAATACGAATTTCTTCTGCATCCCCATGTCTTACTCAAGCTAAAAACGTCGTAAAGGGTCGTAGATGGCAGCAAAATGCTTCGTTCAATTTAGTTGGATTACACCCACGTCTTTTGCTGTTTGAAGCCCAGAGTGTGGGCCTCAGTGCCCCCCCTCCCTCCCACGTCCCCCCATTCCAGGGTAGGGGGTGGGGGTGGGCACAGAGGCCCACACTTTGGGTTTCAAACCGCAAAAGACGTTGTAGGTGCGATTCAACTAAATTGAACGAAGCATTTTGCTGCCACCTACGTCCCTTTACGACATTTTTTGCCGGAGTAAGACATAGGGATGTAGAGAAAATTCCTATTGTTTGGCCGGCTGCCAGGGCTCATCGTGTCGAAGCTATCTTTACTCACCTAATGAAGACCATTCAAATAAGGTATTACTCTACCCCCCCCCCCCCATTCCAATGGAAATTTCTGACTTGGAGACCTCTTCCCCCCCCCCTCCTCGCAAGAGGGGAGGGCAGGCGTAATGCCGGTTGTACAAAAAGGTAGATCCTTTAATCAAACTTACATTGCCAGAGTTTCATCATTTTCTTTCAACCCCTTAAAAAGTTGTGAGGCTGGTCTGAGACTTTTGGGACACCCTGTAACTGTATAAGGCAGATGTAGTTCCCCTAGTCAACAGCCACGCAGGGCTTCTTCAAAATAAACTGGCCGGATAAAGGAGGAGTGCCAAGGACTCAGAGTAAGGTCCACGTTGCCTAAAAATATTTGGTTGTTCCATGCTGTAGTGAAGCGTTGCTCACCCTAGCATTGCTGCAGGAGAACGAGTGGTACATATAAAGCCTGCTTAAGTTACTTTAAGTTTAGTTTGACTAAAAAGTCATTTAAGTGGTATTTTTGTAAAATATTGTAAAATATTTAATGATGAAAAAAGTTTGAGTTAAAAGGTTAAAATACCACCAACCGTTAAAGATGCGAGCCATGAAACAAGTAGTTTAAAACATTTAAAATAATTGTGGTTTGAGAACGTTAAAAGTTTGAAAAGGTCACGTAAAAACCTAGGTGTGTTCAAAAGTTTAAAAGCTTAAAATGTGTTACCTTAACACAGTGTTAAAAGAGAAAAACAGAACAAAGGCTGTTCAAGTTTGCAAACTTAGGACTACAGGTTTAAAGCTTAAAACCACAAAAACAATATTCGTAAATTGGTGGCCATTGGGGTTTAACTTCATGTTGAGGTTAACAGTAATAAGAGTTTCAACTATTCAATTAAATGTTTTCATTCTTTAGTATACTGAACTAAGTGTAATTTATGTATTATCTTAAAGCTGAGTCGCAGCTGCTGTTCGACTACGCAATTTTTCATGGCAAAAGACTTACTTTTGTGACAGAATTTCCATAAGACATGCATTGCCGCTGCCAGAAATCAGTTGAATATTGCAGGTTTAAACGGTTTATTAATTGGAGTTAGCACCTCTTGTGAACCAGCTGGTATGTGAAAGTTTGTTAAAGAACAAGCAGTTGCTATCAAAAGTCTTAGTTTTAACATTTAAATAGTTTAACTTTAGCTATGTAATTGATCCATTTTTTGCTGCACGTCAGCGGCGAAGACGAGTTAGACGTTAAATTCAAAGATACAGTGCGGCAAACTAGTCAAGAGTTGTCTGAAGGTTTAAACGAAATGTTAACGCTAGTTTCCGAATTTGCAAATTCTGAGATTAGCAGTTTATCAGTAACTGATGAAGCTATTGACGAAATCATTGGCACACCTGTCATTATGCCTCCAACATTATCGCACAAAAAACTTGACGAGTTTCATCCTGCTCTTAAAACCTGGTCAGTTTATTTTGAGCTAGTGAAGGTAAACTTTTTAGCATATAAAATTACCGCTGCCAAACAAGTAGCTCTTATTAACTAGTGTTGGTGCAAAAATTTAAGGCTTGCTCTGGAATTTATGTGCTCCTGACCCATCATCTAATAAAACTTTTTCTGAGCTTGACACCTTGCTTAATGCAAATTCCTGCCCTAAGCCTAATTATTTATGTGAATGTGTTGCTTTCCAAAAGCAAGAGCAGGCTTCAGGCTAACAAAAAACATACGTACTCAGCCTGCAGGATTGTTGGACACCTGAGCCGTGTCTGTAGGACTGTCAAACATGAAAGGGTCAGCGGGGGGGGTCATCATCTCATAAACTGAAAATGGTAGAAATGGCCAACAAAGAGAAATATCGTAGATATTCTATAAGAAAAAAAGGAAATATGATAGAAGAATCAGAAAATTCTGATCGGACGACACTAATGGTGAGGAGAGCAGCCCTGAGTCTAATCTTGATTGTGAAATTAACACATTGACATCGACTGTTCACAGTAATAAATGAATTGTGCACTGTGACCTCAATGATCATAAATTACCATTAGAAGTTGATTTGGGTTCAGATTCAACTTTCTTAACCTCTGTAAGGCTCGACCTGTGCCACAAGCTGTTAGAGGGTCAGTTGATGCTGAAATCTTTTGAGCAATTCGGTATGGCATTCTTAAACCAGTTGATTGCTGTGCTTGGGCAACTCCCACAGTTTTGGTGTTCATACCGAACGAGGACATTAGGATGGTGGGGGATGGCACAGTTAATCCACAGCTGGAAATAAGAGTATCAAATCGTGTCTAGAGCGAAAGTTCTGTTTAGTCAGCCTGCCGGTTGTGAGACTTTTTCGAATATACCTCTTAGATGCATTCTTGCCGATAAAACTCAATGAGGAGGCAAACGCACCGTTAACAATAAATACCTGTTTATGCCTATTTCAAGACAAAAGGTCCCCCTAAGATTGACTAGTGCTCCGGGCATTTACCAAAAGGAAATCGAAATGATGCTGAGAGACATCCATCGGGCCTACACATTTGCTGATGACATCCTAGATGCTGGAAAAAGCAAGGAGCATGATACCACCCTCCCCAAAGTATGCTCCATGCTGCAGGATATTTGAATTAACGTTTAAAAAAGTAGCTCATGAAAAGCTATTTGGTAGTAAACTATTTGGGTTTCAAACTGACAAGTCAGGAATCTATAATCAGCGTGAGGTGCTTGATGCTATCAGGTTAACGCCTGAGCCTTCTAACATCACTGTGTTCAAATCTTATTTAGGTTTTATGCATCAATATGGAAAATTTGTGCCACATCCGGCCTTAATATTGGCTCCACTCAATAAGCCTTTATCGCCTAAACCAACATGGGAGTTGAGTAACCAGTGCTCAACTGCAGTAAAAAAGGTGTAGGCAGCTTTCCTTAACTCTAAAGTTTAGCACATTATGATCCAGCCCTACCAATTAAACTCGTTTGTGACGCAAGTCCTGTAGGGTTCAATGCTGCACTGCTACATGTTATGCGCTCAGGCGAAGATAAGCCTATAGCTTTTGTCTCACAAGCCTTGAGCAAAGTTAAACTTGCCTACGCTCAATTCGACTGTGTGGCATTATCTGTTATCTTTGGGGTGAAGACATTTAACTGCGGATTTCCTACCCCATTGCCTATTCTTCATGGGCCTCCTTCAAAACGGCCACCTGGTTGGCGAATTATGAACGCTGAAATAATCGAATCACGATTTTGGCCGACCAGCAAGAGAAAATCACTACGAAGACAACGCTTTCAATAGTGTACTGTTACACCAATGATGGTTGGTTGGACAAATTTAAAAATGAAAATTTAAAACTATTTTTCAGCCAATGCCATGAATTGTCCCTAGATGACACTGCAATTCTTGGGGTCACGGACTCACAATTCCTGAGGTATTAAGACCACAAGTTCTAAACGAATTACATCTAGACCACTGTGGCATTGTTCGAATCAGCACTTGATCGTTCTCAGGTATGGTGGCCGAAAATTAACGCTGATCTAGAAAATATTGTCAAAAACGTGTCAGCCTGGCATTAGTGGCAAAAGTGGAATTAGTGGCATTACTGGCATTAGTGGTAAAAAGTTGATCTGAGAAACGCCTGCATCTGTATGGAGTAGGCTTCATATTGATTTTTTGCAGTACGTTTCCGGGGAAAATGTCTTTTATCGTGATAGATGCCTATAGTTAATTTCTATTTGCATACACCATTAATTCTACGACAAGCTCTATGTAATTAAATTAGTTCAAGAACCATTTGCTGCTTATGGCCTGTGCTGAACTGTCGTAACCGATAAGGACCACAATTCAAAAGCGTTGAGTTGGAATCGTTATTGAAATTAAATGGCTCCTGTTATGTGAACACAATTCCGTACAAAAGCATTCCTTTAAAAAGAAGCATGAAAACAAGAATTTTCCAGGGCTTAAACGTAGAAAAAGCATGCATTAATTACTTAACATAGGCTCGAAACGTGCTAGACTGCACCACAAAACAGAAACCGTTGAAGCTATTTCCCAACTGCAATGTCCATACAAGGTTATCGTTAATGTTCCCGAGTAGACAGTCAAAGCTCGAAGATGCTCAGACACAACATTTAAAATCTACAAGTCACAAATCGGAACTTACCTTTGCTGTCGGTAATAAAATCTACTGTGCTGACTGCAGACCAAACGCTAAACATGGATGGGTGTCAAGGGAAAGATGCGACTTATAACTTCACATAAAAATAAAAAAACAGGTCAAGTGTGTTGGAAACACGCTGGGCAGATGTGTAGTAGAAAACTAGAAGGTGACGTACAACACCAAACCGTCAGAATTTGGCAAGAAAACACACTTTCTAAGCGTCAGTATGTAGCGGTACTGAACGGAGAGAAAATGAAAATAACGTGATACATCCAAATGTAAATGTTCCTATTTGCCCCCAAGCGTAGTGATTATTGACATTCAATAAATACAAGTCAATAAAATGCCAAGAAGAAGGCCGAGTAAAAGCATTGGGCAAGAGTATGTATCTACCGATACAGATTTCATCGCACTACTTACACCACTGCAGAGAGATGTGCCCCCTACATTAATGCATGGAATTGTGCAAGTGCCACAACTGTGGTTTGAACACTACTAACTGAATAAAAATGACACTAAAACGCGAACTGTTGCACCATCTTCATTCAGGAGTTTAGCAGCTTAATTTGTAATAATTTTTGTTTCCAGTATACATCTAGGAAAAGATGTAGCTAACCCCCAAAAAATTTTTCTTTCCTTGGTTTGGTTAAATTTTCCCTTGGTTCCCTTGGTTTAATTTATGTCAATTTTTGTAATGTCGGAGAGTATATATAAATGTTTTAAGTGATGTTAATTTTTTGGGGGCGAAAGTGTGTTAGTGTGTTTAATGCTTAAAAGATGTTTAATGCCTAAAAGAGTGAATTTGCAGCAAACTAAAAAATCGGATTAAAAACAGGTTATTTAAAAATAATACAGATAATAATACAGTTATTTAATGGCGGTGCCTAACATGTACTGCACTGTTCTGCATATATAGTATATTAACAGGGCACAATAGTATTTATGTATATTTTTGTAATGCCCAAGTGAAGTACGGCTTCTCCACTTGGTCAGTGAACAAGCAGTGGGCGACTATAGTGTTTGTGCACTACTCCTGGTTTTGAATGGTTATAATCATATTGCTCTATATCTCTCTATGATCCCTCTCTAAGGTAATTAGCTGTAGTAATATACACGCCCACCGGGTGTGCTACTAGTTCAGTAAAGCTATGTGTAGTGCGGCAGCTTCGTATGTGTCTGGAGCTGCCTCTTCACCTACATAACATCTTGTGCTTGTCATTTATATCATTCCACGCTGGCTTAGGCCACACTCTGTAACTTACCAGTGAGCCTATGGTACAGTGAGTATTAAGGAAAATTGAAAATAAGCCAGCAGCAAAAATTATATACTAGAAATAAGGTAGTTCAGTAAGCCACCTTTATGCACTTACGTTTCGTCAGAGTGGCATGACCCGTATTCGAACCGACTACCCAGTTCGCCCCCAGATCACTTTCATAGCGCTTTAACGGCTACGGCCACATCCTCCACTGGCCATCATCCTCCAGTGAGTAAGTAATCTAATTGTAAAAATATAGAGAAAAGTTTAAAGTTGAGAACTTTGGACAATATAAGTATGATATTGTGGAGAAGCCAGTGATCAGCCAAGGAAGCTAGTTCATTTAGGTTGTAAATTCTGTGGCCTGCCCCAAATCAGGCGATTTCCTTTTACTTTGCGGAATGTTTGTTTGGCTTATTCTTGAAGTTTGGTTAGTTTTATTTGCCTCTGTGGTACTTTTAAAATTTGGTCGATGCATGAAAAGCCCGCGCCTACCACATCCATACTATGTCCATTGTCCGTCTCCATCTCTGGTAAGGCCATGCTGTAAACAGGAGAAGCATGCCTGCTTGCTGACCCCTTTATGCCCACCTTCCCCATGTAAAAGGACTGTTAATGCAAAACTCTGCATTGAATTGGGCTAATTTTTGCCACTAAAAACAGTTTGTCCACGCGCTTGTGTTGATACCAGTTATTTACACTTATTTTTAAATTTTATTATTTTCTTTGGCAATTTTTGATAGTTTTGTGTAATTTATTTACAAGATAAATATGTGACATGTGCCACAAGCAATAAATAAAAGTGACAAACAACGTGGGTTGTGGTTGTAGAGGCAGCGACCCCTAGGAAGAGCTGCACCCCCCCCCTCCCTTTTTTTTTTTACAAGATTAGCAGGCAGTGCACACTCTGGTGGGTGTACATACGAACAGGTCCTTAGACAAGCAATGTTGGTAATACTCTCAACATGTGTGTTAAGTAATAACGACTGATGGACCACAAACACAAACATTACAGTTGCCCTTATTAACATAGGAACAGGGGACAACTGCTTCTATTGATGTGCATATGTACAAAATAGTTTCCCTTTAGAATTAATTCTACCTTTTTTTTTATTTCTATTTCATCGTTAATGCATTCATTAATTTCAAAATCATAATTAGTTATTTTAAATACATAAATACATTTAACCCACATCTCCCCCCCCCCCCCCCCAAAAAAAAAAGAACAACAATAAAGAAAAACAATACAGCTAAAACTCTGACAAACAGAACTAGTGAAAATACAATAAGGAAAAATTGAATCCAACAAAAGAGAAATTCAATTGCTGTGGCGGTATTTTACTTTTCAGACATGCGCACAGGTCCATGTTTTTCGTGAAGCACCACTCTTGTCTCCTTCCGCTGCAGCGTTGGCATTTCGACAGGGGTGCGACTCGCACAACTGGTGCACACCTCGTCTTGTGGGGATAACATTGGAGAAAATCATAGATTGGTAATAACTTTGTCTGGTGTCATTTTTTATTAGCGTTTTAGCAGGAGATTTTGTAATAATACGATATCCCAACAGCAAGTTTTGTGTTGCTGTCCGTACCTTTACAACGTTATGAAGTGCAATAGGCTTGTTTAGCCTTTTATTTGGCAACTTATAAACGCTTGCAGGCCTTGAAGACGTCTAATTAAAAAATATAGGTTAAAAAATAGGTTGTAAAATAAAAAATATAGGTTTTTATAGGTTATTTTTCTGCAAATATAATATAGACTTTTATATGTTATTTTTGTCTGTTTATTTCATTCGGCGCATTTAAAGGGCAAATAAGGTGATTTACTTTTGTTTATTACAATAACTTCGCATCGCTCACTCTATTGGCGTCGAGCCAAGCTTCATGTAGTTTAGTTTATTTCTTACTCATTAGTTTGGCTGATCGAATTTTGATGCCTTCAGAGCAGTTTTTTGCTTATCTGAGGGTAAAAAAAAATCCAGTTATAGCAATGAAATAGGTATGGCTGAAGCATAATCTTTCATTTGGCACTACTCTCATCGCTGTAGGTGCTTTAGTACAGGAGAACTAAAGGAATAAACAAGCACATAGCTAGTTATTAATGATGTCCATACGCCTACAGATAAGCATTCATATTTTTCAACTCTTGTAAATACAAAAGGCGTAATTAAAATCTTTGCATTTAGCATTTTATACTATAAAAAGAATGAATTTGTCATTTTCCAATTTTTGTGCTATTTCTTGTCACTACAAGCTTTGTTCGCAGTTTAACTCATTTTGCTATTTTTTTTATCAAATGCATTTTTTTAGGTATAAAAATTAAAAAATATATATGCATACAAATTAAATCACTTAAAACACTGCTAACAACGTCATCTAGTGGGAATAAATGATAATAAAATTTGTGATCTTAAATTCTTTCTTTTATTGTGTAAAAGTAAACACATCGTGGGGGGAGGGGGAGGCAGATACCGAGATGTTTTTAGAAATGTTGACTGCTGATAGTGTCATCTTTGAAGTCCAGATATGTATTTTCCCTCAGTTTGGTCAGTGGCTTTTTAAGGTGGCACTTCTTTTACGGGGTTAAAGAAATTTCACCTGTCTGCCACCTAGAAAACCTGAAAAGTCAATGAAATCCCTCCCCCATAACTTCCTCTGCTCCTCTTCCCTTGTCCTCTCCTCCACCCCTCCAATCCCCATGATAAATAATGATCCGTCCTTAAAGGACTGCAAGAGTGGCTATTTAATGAAACGTTAGGCTTGCATAAAACCACATGCATGGAAATACTGAAACAAAAGGGCTACGTACACTTAATTTTAAATCAGCTGTGACGTTGTAGGGGGTTTCCAGCATATCACCCTCTCTCCTTGTAGCCTAGGACTAGCAAAAAAAATTGGGGCTCTTAGCAGTTCATAAAAAAATCCTATGTGTTTTCATTACTTTTCACCGAAAATTAAGACACTGATTAAAATTCGGCGAAACGGGATTCGGCGAAACGATCATACGACTGTCTACAAATAACTTCTTGTAGCCAAATTAAGTAAGGAAAACAAGCCTCGTTTTTAACGATAGGAACAAGATAAAGTTAAAATGTTGTGTAAAACGTCGATGTTCCTTACACTCATATTGCGTCTAGTTTCATTCATATATGAAATGATCAGGGAAGGGATCATTTTTTAAGACATTCAGGAAATTGCAACGAGAAAAAAAATTCATCAACACAAATTATACTTGTAACTATGAAATCTGAAAAGGCCCCCTGAGAGGGCCATGTGCCATTGGCACCTGGCACTATGGCCAGCCCGGACCTAACTGGATTTTTGTCAAAAGTTCCCTCATGAGCGGTATCTCCACCTGGTGAGAGGGAATTATCATGCGATTTGGTGACGCTTGGAATCTTTACGTCACCATCCAGTCTGTGACATAATTGCCCACCGTGTTCTTGCCAAACTTGCCCCATTTTTAACTTTACATGAAAATGATATTAACTTTTTTTTTTTAAATCACCGTTCCTTCAACCCTTCCATATTTGGCATATGGCTTATCGTCAAAGTTAGTTCATGTTTGTTGGTTTTACTTGACAGTCTTGTGTCCTTTCTGCCTTAGCTTCAGTAGATGGAAACATTAGCGATAAACACGTACAGGCATTTCGTTTGAGTAACGGCTTTGATGGAGTACACTGGATGATTGAGTGAGGGACGATTCAAGCTTGCGTTGAAATATTAATAGTGCTTTTTCAACAGTCAAGTCTTGCGACAAACAGGCTTTCATGAAGCATTTTAATTACAGACTAAATATTCAGTGCTTTCATTTTTCATTCGTAGGTTCGGGATGCTTCTCACATGGTGGATGCCACATTCTTTCAAAAATATTTAAAATTATTGACTTATGTACGGAAATCCATTATCGGACACGATGGTTTTATGTAGCCCGTATGTTACAGATAAGTCTTTAAAAATTGTAATAACATTGGAACTTGTTGTTGAATAGATGATGTGCAAGAATGAAAATATGAATTAAGACGAGAAACATTTTACCCACAAACGGACCGCAAAATTGGTATGGAGACTACTCCATGCAGTTGCGGGCGTTCCCAAATGAGCTTTTTGACTCTACACCAGCATCTTAATTTGACACATTGACTTTTTTTACCGGTCTTATCCAAATCAACATCGATTTTAGGCCACTATACGCAATAGCGAGTAATCCTCACAATACCACAATGAAAAAATATGAACTACGCCGCGGACCAGGGTTGTTCACCGTGACGACATACACACGTGACAGCCATCAGCCAATCAGGGTGCGTTATAAGGCTGCCTATGTTTATCGATCAGTTATGCGTGAAACTGTGCACCTTGTAATTATACTAAGTGCGCCTTCTTGGCTTTACTTACAAGGCACACTAGCAGTTCATTTCACTGAGCATCTCGTAAAGCTTTGCATTGAAATTCCTCGCCATTTTTAAAATTTGGAATAATAAGTATGATCCACTGTTAGCCGATTCGTTGAGTTGACGGCAGACGGACAACAGTGGGAGGGAAGGTGTCCAGAAGAATAGAACTATCGAATTTTTAATTAAAATAAATACGTTGAGGGGGTGAGGTGGGGGGATGAGATGAACAGAACTCCCAACAAAGATAGAAAAAAGTCAGAAGAAACAGGTTTTTTTTTTTATTTCAGATGAATAAGGCACAGCAAATTTTAAACTAAAATAATACTTATTGCGAAGGTGGAAATAAAATAAACAGATCTTCAGACATGTATAGAAAAAAAAAAGTCGGAAGAAAAACAGGTTTTAAAAAAAATACTTTTCTTGGGGGGGGGGCGGGGGAGGGGGAGTAAAATAAACATATCACCAAACCTGTACACACAAAGTCGGCAGGAACAGGTAATTTTTTTGATTTCAGATGAGTAAGCGCAACAAATTTTGGTTGGGGGAAAATTGAAAAAAGAACAGATGGCCTAGTATGAAAAAAAGTGGGTCGAACGTTATATTTATTTTTTATGAATAAAATAAAAGCAAATTGTAAACCAAATACTTCGTGGTGGGAGTTGTGGGGGGTGGGGCGAACAGGTCTCCCAACAAATGTATACAAAAAAAGTGGGAAGAAAAGATTTTTTATTTTTATTTCAGATGAGTCAGCTCAGCAAATTTTAGACTAAAATAAATATTTAGTTGGGGGGGGGGGGAGCAAAATGAACAGATTATACAAAAAAATGGGAGAACTGTTTTTATTTTGTTTCTGATGAAATACATCAAATTCTAAACGAAGAAATCCTTGGTTGGGGAGGGGGGTGGGAGGGGCGTGGAGAGTTACGGATGAATAAACCTAGCAAATGTTAAACTAAAATAAATATTTGGTTGTGATGATGGTTACCAGGTCTATTATAAAATATTGTTAAAAAGCTCCTCTGGGTGGCAGTGCCTTTATTATACAGGTTTTTTTTTATTAGTCAACATGGAATCTAAATCTCTTTTATTTTTATTTTGTGTCCTGAAAAAAACCGTTTGTTTTGGCTTTAAAAAAAACCGTTTTGTTTTCTCAAATCAACAGTCAAGCCAGGGAAATCAAGGACTAATATCCAATAGCAACTTCACATTTTTTTTACAAAACCATCCTTGCTTCCATTTGTGAAGTAAAATTAGTCTTCGCCACAGGAATTTGTCGACCGCGGATTTTCTCTTTATCATGCCGCATGGTTTCCTTTCCGTGGTGTTTGTTAACCTAAGTTTCGTCCAAATATACGACGTTTTCTCCCGTATAATCTTACGCAGGCATCTTATTTGATGAAGGCAACGCCGTCGACTCGCAATGATCTCTGCCTTTTCGACGCAAAATTGTCGTTGGTTTATTTTGCCGTACCGTAACGCCATGCCAAGTTTCTTCATAATACGTCGCAGTGACGCTTTTCCACCTTTGTAGTTGATTTTGCTTTAAGCTGGGTATTAATCCTCTCGATATATTTCTGACAGACAAGTCGAAGTCATCCATACCTGTTACGTGTGACGGCAGCTTCTTTTTTTTTCCGGGAGTCACGAACAATGCCTTGCGGGTCGGCGATGCAGACAGCTTCGTAGACCTTACGTACGAACTCTCGAACAGTTGATTCTATAACTCACCGGTCGCTAATCCAGTCTGTACTTCCAAATCAGCCTTAGCGGTGAAGATGCCTTGTTGTTCAAAGAATCTATATACATTCCAAACGATTTCCCTGGCTTGACTACGAACAACTTTGCTCTTCTTTCCGACCGTTGATTCACTCGCTCGAATACTCGTATTAAGGGACGCCATGCTGATTGAACCGCAGCCTTCTTGAGTCAGACCGGGTCTCCCAGCATGCTGTGCGAACATGACTGGCGCTAATAACCGATAACGCGTTACCATATAAGGAAATTATGTCGTCTCGGTGAACAGCCCTGGTCCGTGGTATAAGCCAAAATAAAATCAACTATTTAAGTTTCCAGCTTGATAAGTCAGAAATCTCAAACCATCCTAAAGATCTGGATGCCATCAGATTGACACCTGAGCCAAATAACAAGAAAAAACTTGAATCCTTGGATTCATGAACCAGTATGACAAATTTGTCCCCATCTGGCTTCCACACTGGCTCCATTAAACAAATTATTGTCATTGTCACCTAACACACCTTGGGTTTGGACCGAAAAATGTGCTGAAGCTGTTAAGAAAATCCAAATGCAGCTTTTCGTGAAGCTATTGTACTGGCACACTATGATCCAACATTGCGATTGAATTACTTTGAGATACATAGCCACGGAGGGGGTGGGGATGGGGTGGGGGGGGGGTGTGATGAGAGCCGTGGGGGCCGTGGGAGCCGTGGGGGTGATGGAAGCCGTGGTGATGCATTTCGCACCTTCAGATGAAGATAGGCCTATAGCTTTCATTCATGGGCGTTGAGCAAAGCCGAACTTGGCTATGCCCAATTGGACCACGAGGCATTATCTATAGTGTTTGGTGTAAAGAGATTCCACCACTATTTGTTTGGTAGGATATTAATTTTGCAGATGGCTCAAAAAGCGTTGCTGTAGGATGGGTGTTCAGCAGCTATTCCACGTTTGGTGGCTGCGCATTCTCAGCATTGGGCATTATAGCTCAGTGGATACTATTTTGATCTGCAGCACATACCCGTTAAATAGAATTTAACAGCTGATTTTTCATCACGAATGCTGCCCCCTATGAGCCTTCTTCCAAGCAACCGCAGGGATGGCAAGTTATGAGCTTGCAAATAACTGAATCGCTTCCAATCCTGGCTGACCAGCGTGAAGCATTTACTTTAAGAAATACACTCTTAGCAGCATTTTGTTGATATCCTAATGATGGATGCCAAACAAGATTGAAAGTAAAGCTTTAAATCCGTTTTTCATTAGATGACGCAATTTGTCTTTAGACGGAAAAGCATTCTTTTGGGGGCATAGGTTAATCATTCCGGAAAAAGTATGACCACAGGTCCTTGCTGAGTTATATCTTGGGCACTGTAGCATTGTGAGGATTAAGGCACTTGCTTGCTCTGGTGTATGGTGTCCTAAAATAAATGTTGATTTGAAAGACACCGTTAAAAAATGTCAACCGTTTCAAATAAATAAAGATGCGTATGTGTAAATGCTGAGGCAATTTTAACTTTGGCGAGGCGGAACTTCAACCCAACAGTGGAAATTTTACATCCATTGCATGGATCCTATACCAAATACCTTCGTATTGCTGAATACGCCTAAAAAGTATACAACAATTAAGTAGAATATGGCTACGAAGTGTACACAACCACATTATGCTGGAAAATTATGCATTAAAAGAATATGTCCCCATTTTACCAAAATACGGGTATTTCCAATTTCTTCCACCAGGGTAAAGTCAAGTAAAACCCTTTAAAAGTCAACAAAAAATCCATAAAAATAGAATAAAAGAATAAAAATAAACAAAATTAACCTAAGGCAGCTTACAAACTGCCAGTAGGAACCTGATATCTGGCTTGCTGGGAGAAATTGGAAATACCCAGTTTGTGTAAATGGGGACGTATTCTTTTAATGCGTAATTTTCTGCCATAATGTGGCTGTGTACAGAAGGTTTTCTGTGAGAATTCTGATAGTTTCAAGATTTAACCTTTCTTTGTATTGTTTTTCGTGAAATAAAAATCTTGTGTTCTGAAGACAAAAGCAGTGTCCCATTCCATGAGAACACTTGAATTTTATTTTGTGAAAAACAATATAAAGCAAGTCTAATCATGAAACTCTTTGCAATCACGCTTTGTGAAACCACGCTTTGCGCAATCACACAATCACGCTTCACAATCACTCTTTGCAATCATGAAATCATGAAAATCATGAAACTCTTTGCATTCACGCTAATCCTTCTGTTCACTACACATTATGCTGGAAATTACGCGTTAAATGGAACACGCCTCACCTGTGTGGTCACCTTACCTACTAAGCGATATTGACAGCATTGAGTCTGTTCAACGCAAATTCACCAAGGGACTTCCAGTCTTTCGCTCCCTTAATCATCTTGATCGACTAGAGAGAACTGGTCTTTAGCTCCTCGAACTAAGAAGATTGAGGTATAATCTCATCTTAACTTATAAAATCTTACACGGCCTCATTCAAGTGAACCTTCCGTTCTTCGACAAGGTTCCAAATCTTCATGGTACACGTGGGCACCCGTGAAAACTGGCTGTACAGAGTTCACGCCTGGACTGAAGGAACAAAATTTTCAAGGTTCGGGTCGTCCCAATTTGGAATGCCCTTAGTTCTGCAACGGTATGTATGGAAACTGAGTCTGGTTTCCGTCAAAAGCTTTTAACTGAGTCGCTTACAAAATTCCTAAAAAGGTCAACTTAACCATTGACAATTTGGACACGCCTGTTTTCCCTTTTTGTAGCATTGGTGTGGTGTCAGTGGATCACACACACCCCTTCCGTCCACCATCCATGTTCAGTGTGTAAAAGTGTTTTATTATTATTATTATTATTATTATTATTATTATTATTATTAATAGGGCCCCAATAAAAAAAAATTGTGTATCTACCTTTTCTCTCACCAGGGTATCCAATATAAATAGCTGAGCAAAAATTCCATTCTCACTTCTCACCTGCACTGCGAGTTCGGAGGTTCCCTAGTGGAATGTTCTAAGCTCTTAGGTCCATTTTATTTATTATTGTTAGTCTTGTACTTCGAGTTTTGATGGTTTTTTATGAGTTTTAAGGTGTTTTACTTGACTTTGGCTTCTTAGCCTTATTTTTATTGCTTGATAATGAAGCAGGGATTGCTTCGAAACGTTGCAAATTGTTTATTTTGTGTGCACTCTACTGGCATGCCATTTTTAATCGAAAAACATTTCAGAAAAAGAAGGTGAGTTTTGTTTTGTCAGTTTCCTTGGTTTGATGGCACGGCAGCTACAACCTCGTTTTCAATATCAGTCGGCTTTTATTAGCTGCTTGCTTGGCTTGTTCTAATCAAATATGTACCATACAGATTGCGCCATAAGCTTCTTTGGTGTGTCAATAAGCGACGCATAAATTAATACATGATTCATACACTCCAAAGCCTAACGTAATTAAGCATTCTCCCTCCCGTGTATCATGCACGAGGAGGTCTCGCGGCGCTGCGTTCCTGGCTGCTAGCGATAACAAGTTGCGGCTCGTGACGGAATGGCATTGAAATGTGCCTCACAATAAATTGTTTTGATGGGGAAACGACAACAAGCAGCTTTTGCGACTTGAATTTGGATTGCCAAACCTTTTATTAGGCTTTTCGTCAATTTTTATTTGACACGCAAATCGTTTAAGTCTTCTAATCCTCGAGTATCAACAGAAATTTCTCAGTCACCAACGTTCTCTACTTTTCGTAGCAACCTAAGTTTTGATTAAGCGGGTTGGAGGGGGGGGGAGGGTGTCATGGAAGTGCCTAAAGGGTATAATAAAGGAGAGATTCCAACCCTGGAGAGAGAAGCACTGGATCCATTTGCTCCAGGGCTTTTATTGAGATTATCGTGTGACACATGTTAGATGACACATGTTAGTGTGGATAGCGCCTCTTGCAGTTAGTGTTGCAACTTGTATGGGAGACACTACAGAGGGAGGCAATGGCGTAGAAAATAGGCCCTGCAGGCCCTGCACCACCATGGGGACAGGGGGGCCTAAAACCAACATGCAGTGCATGGCCAAGTCTTCAGACATTGAAATGGAAGGAAAAATTTGGCGGACCTAGCAAGTATATAAACTGTGAATGGAGTTTGTCTGTTTTATTTCTTCTCTTCGTAATGAAATAAGCAAATGCAAAACTGTTTAAGATTTGGCAATTTACACATTCACATCAAACTATCCAAATGTTGTCACAGCTGTACTCTGTTTCTAACACTCCGTGCTACTCTGGCATCAGCGGAAAGAACATTCTCTAAACTGGGCATTATCAAAATCTTAACCTTCGATCTTCGAATGGGTTGACTTTGCTCAGGATTGAGTGTGAATTGGCCAAAACAACAGACTTGAATAAAGTACTAGACGACTTCTCTCAATTAAAAGTGCGAAAGATTGAATTTTCATAAGGTAAAGGTTAGGCGTAAGAGTAAAGTGTTTTATTTTTCTGATGATGATATAATTTTTTGTGTGTGAGGTGGAATTGAAATCATTACAAAGAAAGTTCTTATAAAAGCGTATTTTATTCTTAAGTCTTTCTCTCAACTTACCTTTCATTTATTCTCTAAGAAGTCTTCCTTCATCGTTTTCTTGATTACTGCTCTCAGATCGTTACACTCCACGTTCCTTTCCCACTTTGAATCATGGCAGCATCGCTTAACCAGATGGTGCCATTCATTTAGGCATCTATCTTACCAGGATCGTCTTCAGTGCTTGGATTTCTAGACTATCCCAAAAGGATTTGAACGTGGGGGATGTCATCCTCCCTCACCTACCAAATTCTTAACCAACTCGTAGACATCCGACTATTTCTGTTACATTTCTACTAATACACCTCGTCGTGCCTCTCTGCACTGCAATCTTAACAACAGGCATCACTTTTTTATCCAAAAAGTTGTCCTCCTATGGAACTCTCGCTCAGAGTTCCCTCGCTGAACTCTTTTAAGGCACGTTTAGATCGTATTGGGTAGTTTTTGTTTTTGGTTCGTGGTTTTTGTTTTGTGGGTGTTTCTTGGGTGGTTGGGTGCCTTCGTGTTAGCCTTTGGCTCGGTGCCGTCTTTTATACTTTACTTTACGTTGAGGACAACCAGTGCTCGTTAAATCCGAGCTTTCTGTGGGTTGTGTGGGTACTATCGACAGGCTGTTACTATCGGTTCCTCATTCGCACATGTAGCCAACCACTTTTCAAGCTATCTCAAAAAGATGAAAAGTTTGAATGCAGAGAAGCAGTACTAAGGCGTTTCCAACTCTGAAGGAAAAACTAATTTTAGCGCGGGTTTAATGGCGCCAGATATGAGTAAAGACTCGATAGTGAAAACAGACTCACAGGCACTAGGAATAATTTTAACGGAAAAATAAGCTAATAAGGCCTGGACCAAGTAATTAATTACCGTACTAAATGTTAAATAAGTAAGCATAATTTACTGGTCGATTTTAACCTAACGTAACCAGAAACAATCAGCCTCACACTAGTCGTGCTATTATATTAGCAGATTTTATAATGTATAGGATGGCATTTCTATTTTGAAGACTTGTATCATTTTCAGTGAAATGTTCCTTTTGCAGAAGAGAAATCCCATTCGCTTTCAGTAGAATGCTCGGAATGGATGGTAGTCTGAAAAATTTCCCATTCCAATTGGTGGATTTCTATTGGGATCGATTTCATTCATAATTACATAAATTACATAAAAGTAAACTGGAAATGGTCTTAGATTGATTACTGATGATATTTTAAGTAGTTGCATATGATAGACGAAGCTTCTTTTCTCAATTTAAATTTAACAGTTCTTATTGTTTGTTCCTGATAATACCTATTTTACCATTAAAATGTAATTCACTTACTAATGGTAGTTCCAATTTAAGTTTCAGTTACAATACCACAAATGGAAAATATCCTCGATGAGTTGACAATGTGAAAGACTTGGGGATTTAGTTTACCCAGGATTTAAAATTTACAACCCATTGTGCTCAAATAGTAAGGCTGAAAATTAGAGTATGTCAATTTTTTAAGGGTTGTTTTAGATGATATTTCATGAGCACTTTAATCTGGGGTATTAAAATTGTCGTAGGCCAGTGTTTTAGGATAAGCTAATCCTGCATGGTCATCTTACTTGAAGAAAATGATCATATTGAAATTAGTCCAAGGTAACTTTGCCAAATATCTACAAGGTTTACACAGATTTGCATACAACAAAAGATCAAAACGAACAGGTATTGATTGAGTGTTTTAAGTTGTACAGACTGAGTCTCTGGTTTATTCAAAAACCTGATACAATGCCAAAAATAAAAATAAATATCTGAGGTTTGCAGATATAGGCTACTGCATATTAAAGAAACAGATTCTAAGAAACTAGGTAGAATGATGTGCAAACATCCCAATTAAAAAAAATCTGATTTTCCGATTTGTAAAAAATGGGTAACATCGTATTATAGCATCGGTTTGCCCCTAGAACTCAAATACTAAACCTCTTCTTAAAAAATTTTCTTTCGTCTAAGGAAATTTAAATCATTTATTGTATCTATTTCCACATAACCGTTGCAGTAGATTACTTGTGCACATAAATGTATAAATAAAGTCAGTAAGTGCAAGTGACTTAAAATCACAACGTTTCGTGCCTCAGATTGAGGCCACTATCAAGTGATAAAAAAAGTTAAAAACATGGTCAAAACACACACAAAAAAACTAAATGAATATCACGCAATTCCAGAAAGTCACTAGTTCAATGCCTTAACAGTTCAAAAGGATGTAAGGACAACATACTACTAAAATTTGAAAATTCAAACTCTTACAGTCGCAAGAATGTAAGAAGTACACACTACAAAACCAAAGTTTAAAACATAATAAAGCCAGCAGAATTAAGCAGAATGTACAGGCTGTCATCAAAGACCTCCCCAGGAACTTCAGGACGAATGAGAAGCGGGTAGCTGAATGAGCTTATACTGATTGGTGGAATGGTGGGACTCATTGTATAAACTTATTCAGCTATACCCACTTTTCAACCAATCTGAAATTCCTAGGGTGAATTGGTCTTTGATGACACCCTGCCAATTCTGCTGAATTGTGCTGGCTTCATTATTATTTTTAAACTTTAATTTTATAGTTTAATAATAATAATAATATGTAGACGATACACGAGACATCCACCCACCCAACACATTTGGTACACATTACGTCCTAATATCTGTAATGGTATGAACCTTTTAATTTTATTTGTATGTTGACTTTAAATCCTTGAACTGCTACGACATTGAACGTGTTTTTTCTAGAATTGCATGATATACATTTAATTTTTTGTGTTTTGACCATGTTTCAAACTCATTTTCTATTTGTATCCACTTGATAACGACCCCGATCACAGGAACGAAACGTGTTGATTTTTAACTCACTTGCTCTGACTGAATAGCTTTATTTATTCATTTACTGCTGAAAGAACATTTATCTTTACTGCTTGTGTGTATGCAACACATCATGGTCTGCTTTTACCGAGCACACCACATCATGGTCTGCTTGGCATATTTACCGAGTAATCTTGGTTGCAATACAATAAAGGTTACCTTTCCCAAAGTTCTTACTTTTCTGATTTTATCTGCTATAAAGACAAGTAGTTGATAATCTTAGTTTAAAATATTTATTATTTCATCAAAATCAATAATAGAATAATTAGTAGAATAAAAGTTTTAGGGATTGCCATCCATGATCATTCTGACGAGGACAAGTTGGTATGTGTGGTAAGTAGGTAATCTCACCGAACCCGCAGATAAACAATGAAGGCGAGGTGACCTTTTGACCTTTAGTCCCCATTGGGTGGGAAATTCAGGTTTCCGCACAACTTAAAAACATTGGAGCTTGGCTAGAACCTAAAAATGGTATGTGACTGGTTTGGCATCCGAGCTATTAAGCATTTGGTGTCATTAACCAATGCATTCTTTTAATACTCTACATTTGTGTAAGTAGCAACGAGAGTAAAGGGTCAGGGCAACAGCAGGGTTGTTCGTCGTGCGGCAAGCCTTCCTTCCTTCCTTCCCATAAATCTGCCAGCACCAATAGCCCCTGGCTCAGCCTTAATGCGCACTTGCCATTATTTGCATTGACCGTAGCCATTAAGCCTTCCTACCCTTCCTCCCCACCCAAGCCTTTTTTTTTTTTTTTGGACCTCCGTTTCCGATGGCTTCCTGCAGTTCAAATGCTGCTTTCGTTTTTTCCCCTTCTTGTTTGTAAATGACCCTGTAGGTCTAACCTCCAGTGTAATGCGATATAAATAACCGAGCTTGCCAGGCTTTATTGGGCCATTGTGGATTAAAGCTACCTTCCTCGTTCGGTGCATGATTTTGTGCAGACCAAGCCAAGTAAATGCACGCTCGCAATTTTTCATGTCAAAACATTTTCCTGCCTGTTCTCCCGGAAAGTCGAATCGGAGTAAATCTGCTCAAATTCGCAAAAAAGTCTTCTTTCTTTCCTTGCTTAACAGTTTTTGTTCGAAGAGAGAAGAGAAAGAAAACTAGATTTAATGGATGCTTAAAGTCTTATTAGTACAAGCAGTTATAAAAGTAGATGTGATACGCCTTCCAGTACACAATTACGTCTCATTATAACTAGGAATTAAGCCGAAAGTGCTTTGTGGCTGGTATTACAAATATTTCTATTGAAATGTCCATGTTTGACTACATTTGTTCTATGTATTAAAAAAAATAATAATTCCGTCGACCACAATGATATTTAAAGATCTCTCAACAGAATTCACGTTTACCATTGGAAGGAAATCTACGTAATGCTGCTGAAATCCTGGTATTAACTGTTTTAATTGTTTAGAATTTTTGAAAAGTGTGTGCTCCTGTGGTTCTTGGCTTCGAGTGCCTTCAGGTGTTCCTCAAGGCTGCGTTCTTGGCACTCCACTTTTTACAATTTTATTTCTGACTTTCCATCTGTTATCCCCTAATGCTTGTTACGCTGATAACTTAAAACGTTTTTCATACTCGTATCTCCTGCCAGTTGCTTCAAGATGACATCCAACTTGCCATCGACTGGTCAACTGCCAAATCCCTTCTCTTTAACGCTCATAAATACCATGTCCTTTACTTTGGTCATTAATGCACACTTTTGTTACTGTTGTCTGGTAAGCTCTCGTCGCTAGTCATACGGACCTTGGGTTCACTCTTGCCCTCAATTTCATTCTTCACACTGAAAATGTCATCTATATTTCCGTTCTCAAGGGTTTCTTCCGTCTCACTCCTTCCCTTCTAAACTCTACCTTTTCCACTTTTCGATTATTGTTCTCAAATCTGTCGTCCCTTCAATCTTCATAATTGAACTATCTTTAAAATTGTCTGTGGCGCCGTACTAAATGGTGCCACTTCATACGTTCGCTGCCCTACCCTCATCGCCTAGTTCAACTTCAACTTACTACCATCCCAAATCGGTTTCATCATGGAGACATGATCCATACTTATCAACTTACAATCTCCTTAACATCAGCTCTGCTCTTTTTTTCTCCTAATTTCAACTGTACCGTTCTATCTGTCAGGGGATTTTTAACCCCTTCCCCATTTTACACATTTTACTGTGTCAGTCTAGTTCGTCTCTAGGCTGCATAGCGACCATTGCGACAAAATTAGCAATATTTAATACATATTTTTCAGTGTAAAAGGCTTATAACAATATACTATACTCTAACAATGTCTTGTTGAGTTTATTGTTGTCTGAGACACAACTGCAGACATACGGCCTTAGGGCTTCGTTGGGCAGATGACCGGGTGCGGTTAACGCTCGCTAAAACCCTTTGAACTGTCAGTAAGGGGAGGCTAGTCCTCTGAACAATGTATATTTTCTTTCATTGTTGTCACAATAATTCATTCTATGTTATCTAATGATTCCGCCATCTCAGCACTACTTTAACAATGAAATGATGTTGCATCGCAACAATGGTACAACGAACTTGAGTGTGATATCATGCTCTCACACTAATATTGCTTGATCTCACACTAGTTTTTATGACCAAAGGAACGACCAAAAAAAAAAAACAGAAAGAGCATGAGTGAGGTTTTAATAATTTCAACTTCAACAATTATTAAGTTATAAACGTTAATAATTGTTATTTATACTGACAGTATTACCACCCTCATTCACGAATTAAAGTTAATTGCAGCCATCTTGAAAATTCAAGGTTGTTCCTTGAAATGGTTCTTGATTGTTTGTATAGGAAATCACACGCTTTCCGAGTAGTGAGAACTAACAATGTCGAGTTGCGCAGCAACGAGCCATTGTTGATCTCCACGAGGAAAGGATGTGATTTCTTGTTTATCTAGTGATTCCAGACGCACTCATTGTTGGTCGTTTCTTATCTTTGTTTGTCTCAGTTATGGCGGGTCTCTAATTGTCGAAGGTTTATCTGATCTGTCTAGTGAAAAAGAGTGTTCCGAAACAGATATTATTAAGAAAGAAGGTACACCTTTGGGTATAAAAAATGATCGTACTGTATCGAGATTCAAGTAGACCGACAACAATGCAAACTTTTTCATTGTTGTAAATAAGAACACACGCCACTGAAGGAGGAAGGAATTCTCCATTGTTGATTCCAAAGAGTGGCATTGTTGATTAGCATTGTTTAAAGCCCCAGTAAAGCGAAAACGATCATCTTTTATGACCAAACTGTACGTTTTGTGCTGATTCAAGTGGTGATGCTAGTTGTTTTGTTCCGTCGTCACGTGAAGAAATGTTAATTGCTCAACAAACTGTTAGGCCTAAAAACAGTGTTGAGAAGAACGAATGGGTCAGTCGAACAGCTTAGAAGAGTGCAGTTTTAAGGCTCAACTGACATATTTTGAAAAACAGTTTGGTGAACTTAGTGACTTACAGTTTAATACAATGTTGTGTAAATTCATTTTAGAAATTAGAACAGTTGACGGTAAATCGTATTGGGATGCAGCGTTTGTTGAGTGAGGAAGGAGTACATGTTAAACGATTACTTGACTTTGTTCGTTTCAAATCTTTAATCAATACTTTGGATCAAGCAATGAAACTTTCTACTGCAGATGGTTTTCACGTGAAACACACTTCCGTTTTGAGTTATCGGGAAATTGAACAATTGTGGTCCGTTGGTGTTTTGGGTTAGGTAACCCTAAACAGTTACTTCATACGTTGTTTTTTTGCGGGATCTATTTTTCATTGCGGGGAGGTAGTGAATTAAGAGAAATGAAAGCAGGCCAATTGAAGACGTTGGTGTCTACGGAGGAGGGGCGTGAATTTTTGCAGTACACGGAAATTCACTCCAAAACATTTTCTGGCGGGCTAAAGGACGTAAAAAGAGAACCCAAGACAGTTTCAGCGTATGTAAATTTAGGTGATAGCAATCGTTGTATAGTTACTGCCTACAAATTATATGTGTCGCACTTTCCTGTAGTAGATGCAGACGGACCGTTTTTTTCCCCCTATAAAGAACTACAAATCAGTCGTGTGGTACAAAAACCAACCCGTAAGATTCAATACGATGAGTGGCATTGTAAAGACAATCACGAAAGATGCAGGACTGATTGGTGAATATCAAATCACAGTCTTCGCCAAACGTCAACAACACTGATTTTTGGTAAAAAGGTTGATGAACAAGTTATTGCGGAGAGAATTGGGCATCGGTCACGGATACGTTGGGTACGTACAAGTGCATCAGTGAAACCATAACTATAATGAGATCTGACATTCTACGGGAACGATTATGGAGAAAACTGGTAGGGATAACTTGACATTTCCACTATGAACATGGATTATCACCATGTGAAATGTATCCAAACACTTCATTTAAAGTGCCGATAAAATACGATGAATGTTGATTTAAAAAAAAACACAGATACACTAGGAGCACTTTGCACTAAACCTTACATTTCGAAGCTGGTCGTAATTGGCTACATAATTGGCGTCATAATTGGCTACGTAATTGGAGTAATTCTAAGCTGGTCGTAATGTGGTCATAATTCCACAACATTTTGAAAACGCGAAATTAGTGCTCACATCGGAGTGTCAACATAAAAAAATCAAATGAATTTTTTGATACTGACACTCTGACTTCCAAAATTTGTGGAATTATTCGAAAAAGGAAGCCAACTCTGTCAGCTTCGAGATATATGATTCCGTTTTCTCGTATTTTTTTTTTTTAATCAATACATTAGATTAGAAATCTCTATATATATAATAGGCTTGGGTGGCACTGAGCAAAATCATCATGCACTACAATGAAAGAGTTTGAGCAGGTTCATTCTTGCCACGGTAACAAAGACAAAGAGCGAGTGCCCGACAATGTGAACGGTTGGGGGGGGGGGGAGATGAGGCTTAATGGCGCGTCGACAGCTTGGTCATTAGCGCCAACCTCAGTCACAGTGCAGTGGTCCGGGTAGCCACTGCACCACACATTACAGAGATATTATTCAAACCCCTAATCTAAAGCTTGTCATACATCTGTACCTCCTGCAAAAATTGAAAAACACCGGACAGGAGGACAGACTTATCGCCCAATTGACGCACAATGTCATGCGGTAGATGGAAACGACGACGAAAACCTTCAAGATGGCAACAATCAACAAGGAAGTGCCGGACCGTAAGTGGCCGCCGACACCAATAACAACGGTTGGGCCCTGTAACAATCAGTCACAAACGAAATGTTGGCAATTCTTGAAGGCTTTCAAAAATGGTTGAGTGACAATCACTGCATGCATGATCGTTGTTGGGTAGATCACGTTTGGTATCAGAACAGAGAAACAGGCAATTCAGAACAAACAGTGGCATCCTCCATTTACTTCCCTACGAAAACAAAACAGCAGGGGTTCAAAAGGAGGGGTATCAGGTAAAGGGGCAGGGAGGGGGGAGATTCACATCACACAATTGGGGAATTCGGAGGGGGGGGGGGGGGAAAAGGGGTTACCAGGGAGTAGGCGCATGGGGGAAATCTGACCATGAGTGGGAGAATGTGTGGAGAGGGGGCCAGAGGAAGGTTGGGGAGGAGGCAGGAGGGAGCGTTGGGACCATTTTCATTTCATGCTGCCCAGTAAAGTATTTCACTACTAAATGGCCAGTCTAGCCAGATCCAGCTGCATGAAAGTGACGTCGAACTCATTTACACCTTAGCATTCTCAAAACATCTTGTAGATCTTATGGAAGCTTGTATTGAAACCAAAACTGAACTCTGAATAATTTCAACACCATAGCTTTTGCCTTTGCCACTAGTGGCGCTGGACACGAATTAGCATGGTGTTATATTACGAATTTCATGTTTCCCTGTTCGGAAAATATTGAAAATTTCACTAGCACCCAGACCCACGTAGCCCTAATGCCATACCAAGTTTGATTTCGATCTGAAAAACAGTTTGAAAGATATGGGCTGTACAGAAGACAGAGTTTTAAAGCCGAGCGGCAGTAATCGGTTAAAAGAGGAGGACCCTTTGCATTGATGTTGCATAGTTTAGGGCAGAAAAAGAAGATGGTGGATAGTGGCTTCTTAACATTCTTTCCTTTTGTTTTGCAATGGCAGACCGCAAAAGAAAGGTTGTGCTTGGGGCGAGGGATGTGGCCAGCCTTGAAGTGATGGGCACACGATGAAATTTGGAGGCACTGGAATGTAAAGAATGGCCTAACAATATGAAAAATGAATAGGTTTCGGGTTAGGGAAGGGAAAGGGCTGTTCACATAAACGTGTCTCTAAATTTACCATGGATGCTTTCTTTGCTACACTCTTGTTGGTTGGCAAGGAAATAAGAAAGATTCATTATTTATGGTTAAGAGACGGCTAAGGCTGTCATGGACAAATGCCTTTCGAAGCAACTCTCGCCATCTCCTGCCTCCAGGCCATGACAGATGCCAGCCAAACACTCTAATAAAATTTCTATAGATTTTCTGTAAAGTTGCGACACACAATACTTCGATCTGTTTTTGGCTTTGATATAAACTTCAAAGAAACATTTCAAACGGGCTGGAAGAAAAACACATTCCCTGTTGACAATAGAAAACTCAACGAAAGATGGATTTTTCATTTTGTAGTATTGTTTTAGAAAAGAAACCGTTCAAAGAGAATATGACACAGTACGACCAATTTACTGTAGATGTAAAGATGACTATAAACCAGGTGTAAATCCATGTTTAGAAAATCGATAAATAGATTTGTTAAAGGTTTATTTAATCAGACATAACGTACTAAGGCCTACACGACTTGAATTTGTATACTGTGCATAGTTTGCATACTTGCATACTTTGTATACTTTAAAAACCTCTTCTCAAAGGTGTTCTTCACAGCCTTTTAATTAAATGTCTATGAGCATCAATCATATGGTGGCTTACTTTCTAAATTTAACAGCAGCTTAGTCTGTCATGTGACAGCCAACGACTTTTTCTGAATGAACTAATGACAGTTGGAAGGATTCATACTTGATTGGTTTGTGAGACTACGGCTAGTATCTCACATGTTTTACTTTTAGGCTTGCCAATAAAATCAAACGTGAATAAACCATTGAAACTGAATTTTAGACGTTAAGAATTTATTCTGTGGTAAAATTTTATTAGATTTATTTACATTTATTTTATTGTTAGTATTCTTTCACATTGTGAATTTCTTTACGGAATTACAAAATAAAATACAAAAATAGCTCTACAGTTTTTTCGAAATTTATTTTCCATAATTAAGGAGTTGCTAAATATTGTTCTTCACAGGTAAAGGAATGGATTAAAAACAAATGAATGACTTGTGGTTAGTGCATAGCTTGTAGCAGGCGTAGAGTGGGCAGTTTAACTTAGTGCATAGCTAGAAGCAGGAATAGACTGATTTGGCCGTTTTTGGTGTGAAATGGTATAGCTAAGAACTGTACTAGTTAACAATGCAACAGGAGAGATGGTTCATGCTATTTTCCACGTGAAGTATGAACTGTATTTATTTAGAAACAGTGAAAAATGTACCTGAATACGTTATAAACTTTTATAAAAAACAAGGCACAGGACGAAAATAAAAATGCAACTTGTGTTATGGAACGATATGCCACAGGTCCCATTATTCAAAGCAAAAGGTGTATGTTTATCGCATAAGTTTTTCTTGGCTTCGCCAGTAAATCACTTTAACTACACAACAAACTTACTCTTCTTTCTTTAAGACGTGGTCGTGGCAGCAGAAAACTTGCCGGAGGGGGGGGGGGTCTAGGGAAGTGTATTCAAGAAAACAAGGAAGCTCGTCAGCAGCGGGTTGTCGAATATTCCCGTATGATATGAAATAGGCTGGTGTCATTGAACGTGTTCGTCAGTCGATGGCAAGACGTGCTGGACACATCGAGTATCTTTTGTAGTCACAAAAGGCATAAACCCCAAAATTTTTCTCTTTTAAAATGAAGATGCCAAATTGGTATTTCTGGTGCTTTGCATAGTAATGTAATGTTTGTGTCAGTAAAGCTACTAAAGTAGAAGTCCCCCAATAACCTCTTCCCTCCCCTACTTCCATACGGCCCCATCCACAAAAGTTGTGGGACAAAAAATTAGCATTTACATCATGAAGTAATAACTTTTAATAAGGATGTGCCAATTCCAACTCTACCAGCCAAGTGAGAGGCTGCCATGCTGCTTCAGCAGCTATGGGTACTTATTCAGCCAATTCTGGACAATCTTTCAGCCCTTACGATGATTGGGGGTTTCCCGGTTCAAATCCCCAGGATTGCCCATCCCTTTACCAGATATTTCTTCTCTCAAAAAACGCTGGTAATGTTAAAAATTGAGTCGGTTCAGTCACACAAGCATGAAATTGCTTTGGTTGACTTAAGGCTGAAAAAATTAATTAAAAAAACTATTATAGCAGTTTGGACAGCTATGGGAAGTTATGGGGATATTTCTAACTTTGGAGAGCTGTAACTAAAGACGGGTGCATTCCCGGACCCATGTTCATAGTACTTTTTAGGTTTATTTTTGATCGTGGAGTACAGTCTAAAGGTTTGGCCACACCTTTCAGTTACAACCTGTATATAAAGGTTGCCACCTCCCCCAAACGTAACAAAAGAGAAAAAAAAATTATATGGTCATACGTCAGGAATGATGGCTACTCACGAAGAATGTTAAGTCACTACGTCATTTCATTCAACCAGACTGATGATGATGATGCAGCCGTATTTAGAGGTGGAGCTAATATTATGAAACCAAGTTATTTAGAGACTGGCCGGATCTATATCGTTATCATAAAATTATCAACAAACGAGTTTTGCTACGATGGGCGAATGTAGAAAAGGTAAACCATGACCTTCAGTAAGAAGAAGACATTTCGTGTACGGTTCTGTGGTAACGATGCCCAGCTTCAGTTCACTAACAGTCATCTCAACACTTTGTTCCGACTCTTGTACAGCGAGTGGTGTGGATACAAACACATAACGGAAGTGTTTCATCATTGGGTTGTGTTCGTAAAAAGTGATGACAAAAATAATTTTAAAAGGGGGGGGGGGGACATGTTAGAAGTGGTAAAAGATGTTCTAACTGCCAATGAAGCGACTCAACAGGAATGCATACTCACGATGCTCAGGCTCCCCCCTCACTGAGTATTAAACAAAAAATCATTATTAAAAAATGGAAACTAAACACAAACTTGTGAATCTTAAAAAGAAATTGAAGAAAGAGTTTGTGGTGATGAAAAAATATAAGCATTTCAAAGGAGAATATCTTCAATAATTGTTCAAACGTTGAACTGTTAAAAAGTATCGCTAGACTCATCGTGAAGGTTAAAAAGAAGAACGATGATAAGGAACCCGAGGGTAAAGATTTGACATATGAGGAAGAGAGTTACAATGACACGGATGACAAGCACAGACCAAGTGGCAAAGTGGTACATCCGGAGGTTCGGAGCTAGTATTAATGTCAAAAACGTCTCACAGCGTTAGTAATCCCACCAAGAGTGAAGCCGTTAACTCTGAACCCTCTCCAACAACAGGACCATTCTACGAACCGTCAATATATACTATGTAACGATTCGCAAATCCTCCCGAACTTACTCGTTAGGTCTCACTTCATTCTTTAGATTTCATTTGGAAGGACAAACTTTAAGTGTAACGTCAAAGTATTATTCGCACACATTTTTTAAAATGCCAAAAGACAACTATTGTGTGTTTGGATTAAGACATGGACATGGGAAACCTCATGAAACCGAGAAAATATTCGAGAACGATGTGGTGATGGCAGGATCGGATGGAGCTATGCATCAGCTATGGAGTTTACTAACTCAAAAAGACTTGCAGTATGAAACTTATAAAACCGACGTCTTCGCATTGTAGGCCTCCATTCTGAAAAACAGTAATGCTATAGCTGAAAACAATACTCCCAACTCTGGAAATCGAATAGTGGTTACAAGTACATGTGAGTTATCAATGTCACATCAGTCACATCACAGTCACAGTCACATCAGTCCATCACATCAGGCTATTCCAGGAGCTAGAACTACTTTTCTCCTTTTCTGTTTCGGAAACTAGCCTCCTGGAATAGCTCGATATGAACGACCAAGATAAGATAAGATATATATTTATTCTCAGAAGGAGAAAGGGATACAAAAGGGCATAAATTGAGATGCCACTAATATTGGTCCAGGTACAAAGCTAAAAATTGTAAGAAAAGAATAATAAAATACATACAAGTAAAATCTCATGAGGGATGATAAAGGCAAATATAAATCAAAACAAATCAACCAAACATAATTTCATATAAAAGTTAATGTTCAATAAAAAGTTAAAAACACTGCAAGTACTCTCCAAGGTCAATATTCTTTAACCTCCGTTTAAAAACCTCAATGGAAGGGGCAAGAACGACATCCCTGGGCAATGCGTTCCAGGGGTGAACGACTCTATTCGAAAAGAAGAACTTACGGCAATTCAAGCTGCAGCGTTCCACGACCAACTTAAGAGGGTGGCCACGAGTACGATCAGATGATCGGAGCTCAAAGAGACAATCACCAAGTCGGCGCAAGTCGCCCCGTAACAAAATATAAGTGAAATTTAGGTCAGCTCTCAGCCTGCGCAATTCGAGGGAATCCATGTTAAGCAGATTTAGTCGCTCATGATAAGAAAGGTGGCGAGTGCCGTGCAATGACTTGGTAAAACTGCGTTGGACAGATTCAATGTTAACAATATCCTTCACGAGATAGGGTGACCAAACCTGGCTGGCATATTCAAGTAACGGTCGCACGTATACCTTAAAGGCCCAAACAAGGGTTTTTCTGTCACCAGATTTAAAAAATTTCTTTATCATTGCCGCACGTTTACGTGCTACACTGACAATTTGATTGCAGTGATCTGAAAACTTAAGGTCGTGAGTAAACCAAACCCCAAGATCCTTTACTGATTTGACTTGTTTCAACACTGAGCCACACAGAGAGTAGTCTAAATGGAGGTTATGGTAACCTACATGCATGACAAAGGATTTGAGGGGAGCGATGGGTAACTGCCCATTCAAGTAGAGTCTCATGAATCGGGGTCAGATGAAATAGAGTTTGAGAAAGACTATGACGATCCGAATGAGCTGTTGGATCTGTTGACATCATTGGTGAGGGGTGGACACTTTTATGAAGAGGAAATTCTTGAAATTCTTGCTATACAACACAACCAAACGCGGAATTTACATCTTATTAGATAGAATTCACGCACCCTGATCACGTAGAATCTAATTACACACCTTGAGTAGGGGGGGGGGGGGTGGCGTCGTGTGGAGGGAGTTTTGAACAGTCACAAGTTGAAATTTGACAATCATTTGGAGTTTGCACATAACTTGGTAGAATTTACACACCTCGTTAGACATCATCACCTAGAATTTATGCATTCAGTGGGGTGACGGGGGTTCTTAAAAATGAACACAGAATTGACACATAATTTGGTAGATTACACACTCCTTGGGGTGGTCTCGTATGGGGGGGGGGGGTGTCAACCGTGTGGGGGGTGTTCCATTTATCCATAATTTGGTAGACTTCATTCAAAGCCGCTACATAGAATTCACACGCAATTTGGTAGAAATTACGCGACCCAACAGAGGGTTATGTGCTGTGGGGTGGAGAGTCAAAATGTGGGGCCCATAGGGTGAACGTCACGTGGGGAGGGAAGCAACTATTGGGATATCGCAAAGAATTTGCATTGTAGAATTTACAAATCCGATTGGGAGACATCATCACAGACGAAGGTTGGATGTTCCACCATTAACAGGTGTTTACTCATAAACCAACACCACCATGTAGAATTAATTTGGTAGAACCCGGACAGGAACATCTGGAAATTGTATCTTGTGGAGGGGGGGGGGGGAGGGCGGGGTCGCGTGACCAAAAATGTAATCGAACCAATTCTGACCTTAGGGGGGGGGGGG
>JAHWFP010066896.1:172560-196203 GCA_023313725.1 Lithobius niger | reverse complement strand
CCCCCCCCCCCCCCCCCCCCCCCCCCCCCCCCCCCCCCCCCCCCCGTTGGTCCTGTGAGGTTTCATTTTTAGGTCCACCACTTTATAAAATATGTAAATTCGGTTTGTGGTGTTTTTTAGTCGCCCCTGTACAAGATTCGATGCACCGTGGTGGTATAAGCACTCTGCCTTGTCAAATCACGATTGCTTGTCCTTTCTTAGGGCTATGGCTTTGTGGGGGGCTCAGAAACTTCTACATATGTGCTTTCTGGAGCTATCTCGGTGGGCTCCACTGTACGGTGAGAAACTGTATATTTTTTTTCTGGTATTACGTGGTTTTGTTGTTGTATGTTGAAATTCTGCATATTTTTGTATTGTTACTTTGTTGGCTTATGTTGATGTAATTTTTCAATAATATCAAGGAAGTCGAATATATACATTTTTGATTCCGCTGTTAAACACGAGGTGGTGGAATGAAAAATTAATCAAGAGAGAGAGACAGAGAAACACTGTGCATTCGAGGGAAAGACGTTCAGTCGACGCCTTAAAATTGTGGAGACACAACTCCTGGAGCCGTAGCAAGTTTTAGCGTCAATTTCAAGCTGGGAACTGAGGATTTTAGTCCTGGCTATTCAATAAGTTGGGACTCAAGATTAGGAGTGGGGTATTTGGAGCAAGCACTTTTCATCAGTTTTGTCCCGTTCAACATTCCACCAATGCTGACCGTTACCTGTGCTAACCGATAACCATGTTTAAACGAGTGTACAAGGTGAATATGTTTTCAAATTACCGTTGTATGAAATTTTGATCCACTACACGCTTGAGCGGGTTTGAATTATTCTATTCTGCCGCTAATCAATATTAAGGTTGGTGCGGATGAAGTATCTAATTTTAAGAGACATAAGGGACATTCTCTTAGGTTGGAAAAGTAAAGAGCAAAGATTTTGAGGTGGGTTGCTTCTTGTATAGTTCTCAAGAAGAAAGAACGAAATTGGTAAAGAATATGCGGTATTGTAGCTTGTTTTAACTATTGTGTTTTTTTCTTTCTCGTTGTTTAAGAGTTCAAGTCGACCAAGTTGCTCAAGGTGTAATTAACCGAGATTCGTCCAAGTGTTTACAGCGTGAGTGTGCTATAATAACTTTATCGTTACAAAACGAGTTTCGAAACGAAGATTTTCACCATCTTTTTAATTCTATACTGCCTCTATTTCTAACTTATGCTTGTTGTAATTTAGGCTTTTACTGATTTCATGATCGTTCATTAATTCAGGAGGAATATTGATTTTTAATGAGTTTTAATGGATTAATTGGACTGAATCTTTAATGGCCATAAGTCATTCTTGGATATTTTGAATTTTTTGTAAATATGATTTCTAACCAATTTAATTCTAGCCGTGTGAAGCTCCGTTTTATGTAGATATTGTTAAATTTGTTTGTTTCTTAATAAATGTTAATTTGGGAAAGCTGGCTTGGATGGATGTTTGCTTGGAAACACAATTACGGTAACGAATTATTTCTTCCCAGGGGGTGTTGACAAAAAAAGTGCAAGCGGGTATTTCCTTCTTTCTCCCGTCCTCCCCCTGAAAATCTTGTCTTTCCAGACCTCTCCATATTCCCCCCTCTTTAAGCGAGAATCATCCCTTGACTGTGGAAACTTGGTTATTTGTTTTGGTTAGCTTGGAAGTTGGTATTTGAAGAGGCGGTTGCCACGACCCCATGGGATCTTGTGGGGATCGGGGGAGGGGGGGGGGAGTGGGGTGAAGTCACGTGGCCTGGAGGTCATCCTGCAGAGAGAGAGAGAGAGAGAGAGAGAGAGAGAGAGAGAGAGAGAGAGAAGAGAGTAAGTCGGGGTAGGGAGGGGTGGTCTGTGGCGTGATATTTTGAGGGATCCTAGGCCGTATTGTGGAAATGGAGGGGGTGCCAGTGGGGCGGGATCTCATGGAGTTACCAGATTAAGGATTTAGAATTTAGGTACCATGATGGGGTGAGGTACTATGAGGTGTGAGATCTATGGTGTGGGGCCCGTGGGGCAATACTCTGAGGGGTTCGTCTATGGGAGGGGGGGGGGAGAGTCGTTCTTGTGGGATTTCTGCGTAGAATTTATAGTGAGGCCCATTAGGGATCACCTGACATCACTCCATGGGGTCACCTGCCTTCCGTAGAATTTACATGTATTTTGCTAGACTTTACATACATCCCATCTTGATGGAGGCTGTCATGTGGGGGAGGGGGAGCCGTGGGGGTCACGTTCTGGTGGGGAGAGTGGGGTAGCCAATCGAGTGAGGCTGGTTGGGGTGGGGGTCACCAAATTTACGTACTGTTTACATACTTTTGCGTAGAATTGCACATGCTGAGGGGGTGAGGTCTGCGAGGGAGGGACGGCCTATGGAGAAGCATTGTGCACGGGGAGGGGGTCACAGGTGGTCTGTGGTGTCAGGCCGTAGGGATGGGCCCGTGGGGTGAGGTCCCGTGGGGTGGGTTGATGACGTTAACGTCTTGGTATGTGTGTGTGTGTCTGTCTGACTCGCGATATAGTCTCTTTCATCCACTACTTATCGGATAGTAAAGTGCAAACCATAGCTGAAACGCAATATTTATCCAACACTGTTTTTTTCTCTAAAATAAAATTGTTTTTTTTTTTTTATCAAAATTCCTATTCTTTTGAGACCAGTACTCAAATGCCTTTCGGAATTCGTGAAGTGTAACATCTGAAGGTCTAGGGGGGCTTCGCTATTTTGTCCAGCACAATTTCTCTAGTCAGTGTCGGGTTCTTGTTACCTGCAAGATTAGACTTATAATTAACACCACGTAATGGAGCCAACCAAAAATGTCCCTCATATTTCAGCCATCTTATTCTTGAAAACATCTTCCTTACTGTAAAACGAGACTTAATTCGTTTTCTTGGTCTAAAGCTTCCATTAACTGATTACAAAATCAGGCGTGCCATCCATCAACCTCCCCCTCCTCTCGCCTCGATGGTCCTCTTTTCAAGCGTTCGTTTCATTCTTTGTAATCTTGGCTGCAGCGCCTTTCCTCGTCGTATCGCTGTCGATTGCATTGTTGTCGGTCTGCCTGTAAACTGCAATGCACGACAAGCCTGGCTTTTGTGCTTCCGGCCCTCTATCGGCCGACTTATCGCGCCTCGTAAATAAGCCGCTGCCAGGCAAACTGACAAATTCATTGATGGCCTGCAGCTTTTGCCACAAGGCAAAGAAAGAAGTTCTCGTTCAGAAACGAAAAATAGCCTTGCGACTGAAGGACGGTGCAATCCAATTGTATAGGGTATACAGCTGGATAAAGTAGACATAGTAGACCTAAAGATGGAGTGAGTAAGACTCACTAGGCAACCAGAATTGTAGTAAATGCCGCAAACAGTGAACAATTCTTGGAATGGTTTTTCCTGAGTATTACCAGGAGTGCGATAGGTGGTTCCACCTATCTCACTCTTGGTTTTACTGAGTAGGCCAAGAGTGTTTGCTGGCTTGTTCATTTTACATCTTTCTCTCCCCCCATCCACTCAGGTCGTCTTTCACCCACCATCAGAAAAAGAAGTATTAAAATAAATTTTTCCTGCATGAAATTCAACGAGTTTGAATGTGCCAGACACATTGTGTAATGTCACTATTGCAATAGAACAGTTTATATTTATAAATCTATAGTCTTAGTTAATTGTGGGACTAAGTAAATTAAAATCACATTACAAAAATGTGTCTTGGGATCGTTAAACTCAGAATCTTTCTGGGTTACGAAAATAGTGTTTCAAAAATGTCCAGTAAAAAAGTCAAAGTAGTAAGGACGGTACCAGATAGAGACAAACGATTCGATGCAGCGACAAAAAATTATTTTAAAAACACGGCAAATTAAAACATTGCTACTTCCTTATAACTATAGTGTCCGTGGCCTATCTTGAGTTCGCCCCAGAACGAATACAGATAATCGATTGTATGTTTTCGATAGCAGAGCACCTTGTTGATATCTTAGATGGTTACAAAAACAATGGCGGCCGTCGATTAAAGCCACCCCATCCAGGAAGACGTAGCCGCTCATAAAACACCTGCAGGACTCAAGATACGCTGTGCGCACAATAATAGTCTTTCTCGACGGCAACTCAATGAAATAATAACATTTGATTGTCGCATTTAACCACTACAGGAAAACGTGCAACCATAAAAACAAAAGATTTCATTAACGACACACATTAGCTTCGTTTAAAATATACTCGATACCGTGTTACATGGAAGATAAGCCTACTGCCGACCAATTTCTTCCGATTAGCTGCTACTTACGAAATAAAAGCGGCAGGTAACAAAAATTAGGCTTAAAAGCTGAAAACGCCACGACAGTGTCAAATCTCTGCAGCGTGTTGCATAAATGAATAAGCGTACTCTCGAACCCAACTCTCCGTTAGAAGGTACTTACGAAATTAAAACGGCAGCTGAAAATTACGCCTAAAATCTAAACCATAGGCATTAATACTAAAACACTTTCAACCGGCAATTGTGATGGTTACTGCTTTTAGATTATATAACGGAGAGCGTGTTGCAGTGTGTGGTACAGGTGTGCACCTCAACATTATCGAAAGTGGTGGAAGTGTACAGAAGACCGGCTGCGACTAGATAGTTGCTGCAGCAGCTTGTTTATTCAATTATTGTGCCAAAAAGTTAGGGACCGCTCATTATTTCAGTCTGGGGAGGGAGGAAAGGAGGAATTGGAAACTTGATCTCCGAATTTTCGATGATTCCCCACCAAAGATCCTACAAACGACCCCCCACCTCCACCCAAGTTCAAACATATTCTGATTCATTCCCCTTCCGCAAACAGTAAGCTTTTCTTACGCCTTTTCAGGTTAAGTGGAGATGATTTATTCTGGACTAATTAAAAAATAGCATTTCGCATCGACAGGTTCCCATTTGTGTGAAAACGAGCCACGACTTAAAGTGTATGTTCTTGAAAACATTCAAAGAAGTGTTCTTAAATCACCTTTGGACCGAGATTCATGATTCATGATGGTAGAATAATTTTTTATGTTAGGGATCCATATTGGCGCTATTAAGGCAGTTTGAGTCAGCATGTCCAATTGTCCATGCCTTTCACAATATCAACACGTGAAACATGAAATATCCCCCATGGTGCAAAACTTTTTCAGAAAACGATTTTAAAGAACTGTTTACCGGATGACACTAACGTCAAAACATTACAAAAATTTACATGATGGGGTCGTAGTTGCGGCATTTCTAGAAATGTTTACTGTTGAAAGTATAATTTGTCAGGTCCAAAATGATTTTTTCCTCCCAGTTTGGTCATTGTTTTTTTTTTGTGATCTCCACGCTTGACGGGCCTACACAATTTAAGATCTCCCTAGAGAGGGTCCACAAATCCATAACCCACAGACAAATAATGATCGGTCCCTAAACATAATCGCAAAATTGTTTTATTCGTTAAGTTGATTTGTAAACATACAGTAAGGAATGATAGGAAGGGAAGGGCACTTCAACACACTGGTTATTTGAGCCCATACATAGACAATTAAGGCCTAAGTTGACACAGTTGAAAGACCTCAAGAAATTACTCGTACAAAATTTGTCGAGGGGGAGCAAAATAGGTGACGAGAGGGAAGCAAAAGTAGTGACAAGTGAGATGCAGATACGGCCAAAATGATACACAAAAGTGAAGCAGGCGATGCGGATGAAAAATTACATAAAACAATGAAGAAGATGTGGTTGAAGAAATACAACGGCAGGTAACATGAAGTTTTTGCTGACATTAATTTATTAACATAAAAACCACCGAAATCTCTCTAAAGTATATCTAGAGAGATATCTGTCTAAATTGATTCGGAATGAATATTAGATGTAGCATATCACTGTGATGATAGCACTAGTCCAAAATAAAATGAAAAAGACATGCGCTGACAAGACAACAAGTTGGAGAAGAAGGCTCTCACTCCAATTTGGACTTGGTTACGTCCACTAATGGACGAGGGAGTGGGAATGGAAAAACAGGCGGAAAAGCCCAATTTGGTGAGATAAAATTAGGGCAAGATCAAGAGAAATGACTTTGGGGAGTTAACGAGTGAAAAATGGTGGGGATAAAGTAGGATCAAGTGGATTTAGGAGAAAGAGGGTAAAGAAAAAACAAGTGAAAAAATAGGCACCACGTGAATTCAGGTGCAATTAAGAAAATTGGTGCAGACAGAAGCAAAGGTAGGGGTCATCTCGTTGCTAACTGGAGAGAGAGGGAACGTTCGTTAGGAGAGAAGAAGAGATACTTGAGGGAATTGTCAAAATAAGAGAGACGAAATGCAACGTGGATTTATAAATTGCGGTTGGGGGTGAAGTTTCGAGAGTAAGACCGTACTCTCCAAGTTTTTGACAAGCTACTTGGTTGCTGTATTGAAGTGATGCTGCAACTGTTTTGCTGGATTTAAATTAATTTTTTTATTTAATCACATAAAAAGAAACTTTCCTATGGAACTTCCAAAAGAACTATTATAAAGTTCTTTTACAGCATATAGTACAGTTAAATATAATAACTAAAATAAACTAAACGTTATAACGACGTTTCAAACCCGTGTTGCATTCTTCCTACAAAACGTAAAAAGTTTTAATTTAATTTAATGTCACTGGACATAAAACAATTCTTTATAGGCATAGAAAGAAAGTATGAAACGTACGAAATGCAAAAACTAATGAAACGGACCAAATTACTTTGATAGCAATGATAAGAAACTAAAAAGTCATTAAACTAAAGTTACTAACTATAGTAAAAAAAAATAGTTACAAGTACAGTTACAGTTCCTTTTGTAGAAGTAGTTGTAACTACTTTTTAACTACTTCGTTATAAAAAGATGGGTATAAAAAATAAAGTCGTTAAAAAGTAATCGAATATAAAAAAAAAACACTTAAATAAGCAAAACACTAAACATTTAAAGAAGCCTTATCGAAAACGATGGAGTTCTACGCACATCTACTTCACGTGGACGCTGAATGAAATACTAGTCTTTAAATCCGGCCACATTAGGGATATTGTCACCAACATAAGATTGTAAAAATCGTCGCGCCATCTAGCAGCAGTGATACCGTTAACCTTTACATTTGCACCCAGGTGCACGAGGACGTAGCAAATTTTCATTGATTGTTTAAGGAAAAATGTGGCTTGTTTGTTGCTCTAAAATAAGTGGCGTTGTACAATCCTTCGCTTGATGCATTTGATAGAGATGGTTGATTCTGTAAAGGATAATGACCGAAAACCGCGGGCATTCCTAAACAATGCCGGAGGGCTCGCAGCGTCCCGAGGGCCATTGTTTAGGAATGCACAAGGTTTTCGGTCATTATCCGACTTAATGCCCATTACGGCGAAGAGCTCGTTCCCATTGTCGGCTATTGTTGGCAGACGTTCTATGCTTTGAAAAAACGTGGTATTGTTACGTTCTTGAAATAACGTGCCATTGTCTTACATTATTGGTAAAGATTCGAAAATAGTTGAACAGTTGGCGGGAAACTAAAATTCTTGGTAGGCTACTGATGATCAAAATGCATTATCGTATTCCGTGTTTGTGCTTTTCGATGTGCATGTTTGTGCGTTGCGTGGCAAAAATCTGGACAGAACTTTAACACAAAGACAACAAACTTTTGGCAGGTCAAATGAAAATGGGCGAGAATACCTTGAATACATATTAAACGCTTCAAAAATAAATCAACGTGGGTTAAAACATACAAAAGGAAAGAAGAAAACAAGCCGAATAGCTATGTGATCTAGGGACGAATTGGGTTGCTAGTTTGAATCATGCCACTCCAAAGGTGGTTTACTATACTACGTTAATTCTAGTGTATTATTTTTGCTGTTTGGCTTGTTTTCCTCTTTCCTTCATGTAATTTACAGGAATTTGTGCTTATTTATTTAAAACATATAAAAGTGCAACCAAAGAGAGTCACAGCATTTTCTCTTCCCGACAATCCTTCTCGTTGTCCTGGCAACGTTCACAGACTGTATCAAAATTATTGGCCCGAACATGCAAATACTGAGGTTGTGTATTTTTGCCCCAAAAAGAAATACAGTAATAACATTTTGTATTACAACCGCCCCGTGGGTAAAAATGTTCCGGGGGCAACATCGTCAAGAATGTTGCAACAGATGCCAATTGCTAAGTTGGATGGTTAATTAAGCAATCACAACATTCGTGTCAGCAACAACTTTGTATCGACCCAACGTTGAAGAGCTGCTCATTGTGCAAACAACTGGCCACCGTAACTTGAAATCCTTACAACAGTACAAGAAAAGTAGCCGTGGTATGCAAGCAAATATCATCGGTATTTTGAATGTCGTCGCAAATGTATCAGGCCGGAGTGTTACGAATGAAAACCCGGTCAAACATTTGGTGATTAAAAACTGTAACCATTTTACAAAGATCACGTAATCTTTTGTAAATGTAACAGCATAGTAATGTAGTGCTTTGCTACTTCAAACGTGTTTTTTGTTTTGTTTTGTTAAAATAGGCTGTTTTTCGAACCCCGGGCATTCCCTAGGAAATGCCCGCACTTTTTCCGCCTTCAAATGAAAGTGCGGGCTTTCCCGGCAACAATGGGTTTTTACATTGTTGCGTTTTGTTTCAGCTGGGCTTTCCTTCGCCGAAAAGGGCATTAAGCAGACTTTCATTCGGTAACAAACTGCTTTTAATCGTGATCAGAAGGAAGTAGAAGAGAAATTGCGGTTACACGACAGAATGCCATCGTCAAAATGTCACTTTCCACCGATAAAATGCCACTTTAACAATTTTTTTTAAGTTATACAAATTTTTACTGTTTTTTTATTTAAATTAAATGATGGGTCGCACGAAGTACTAATGTACTTGTTTGTGCTAACAATAATTAACATACAGATTTTTGTGTTATTTAAAATATTAATGTTGATAACAATTAAGATAATTGAATGTGTTTTTTGTGTTCAGTAAAATATTAATGCTGATACCGAATTAAGATAATTGAATGTGTTTTTAGTGTTAAGTAAAATATTAATTCTGATAACTAATTAAGATAACTGAGTTTTTTTGTGTTAAGTAAAAGATTAATAATGTTGATAACTAATTAAGATAATTGAATGTGTTTTTTTATGTTAAGTAAAAAATTAATGTTGATAATGTAAAATAATTGTTCAATTTTTTACTTCACATAAAAAAAAACACATTCAATTATCTTAATTAGTTATCAACATTATTAATTTTTTACTTAACATAAAAAACACATTCAATTATCTTAATTAGTTATCAGCATTAATATTTTACTTAACACAAAAAACACATTCCATTATCTTAATTGTTACCAACATTAATATTTTAAATAACACAAAAAACACATTCAATTACCTTAATTGTTACCAACATTACTATTTAAAATACCACAAAAATACATTCAATTATCTTAATTGTTACCAACATTAATATTTTAAATAACACAAAAAACACATTCAGTTATCTTAATTGTTACCACATTAATACTTTAAATAACACAAAAAACACATTCAATTATCTTAATTAGTTATCAACATTATTAATCTTTTACTTGACACAAAAAACACATTCAATTATCTTAATTGTTGCCAACATTAATTTTCTAAATAACACAAAAAACACATTCAATTATCTTAATTGTTATCAACATTAATATTTTAAATACCACAAAAAACACATTCAATTATCTTAATTAGCTATCTACATTAATATTTTACTTAACACGCAAAAAAAAATACGTTCAATTATCTTAATTAGTTATCAACATTAATCAACATTAAATACAAAAACAGCAGGTTTAAAGAGTGAAATAAAATTGAACCAAAAAAAAATAGGCTACCTGGTTTATGTATTCATTTATCATTTTGTTTATTTAGTAAATAGGTTTCAGTTTGAAGTTTTAAATTTCCAAGCGACGCAATATTATGACATTCCCTAGGTAATTTGTTAAAAATAAAAGAAGTAAAATACTTTGTTGACATTTTTCCAAAATTGTTCCTCCAAAGTGGTAATTTGTGCCTAACTGATTCAGCTCGTAGGCTACTATTATTTCTTAGAGTTCTTAAATGATTTTCCATTTCAAAATAGTTTTTTGTTATAATCAAGTAGTCTCTTAGGCTATCGATTTTAAGAATTTTGTAAGCAAATTTAGCTTTTTTTACGTTTATTTTTTTGCTGTCCTGGAAAAGAACACGAATAATTTTATTTTGTATTTTCTGCACACGTGTCAATAAGGTATTGTTTGTTAAGCCATACATTTCAATAACATACCTCAATTCGACCAGTGCATCATACAGCAGCTTACGATTTTTTAAATCCAGAACTCGTCGCAGATGATGTAATTTAGGCATAATTTGGCGTAGCTTCTTAACAAGCTCCGTAATATGCGTTTCATATTTCCAGTTGTGGTCAATATGTAAGCCTAAATATTTGGCAGGATTTACTTTTTTAAGATTAGTGCTGTTATTTAAATCGCCAATGGTAAGTACTGGAGCTTTGTACCATAATACACTCTTTTCTTGAACATTTTTTGTATGCGCTGTTTTAATTTCCAAGTAAACTGTTTTTTCATCACTAATATAAACTTCGTTTATGCAGCACCATTTCTAAACTTTGTCGAAACTTTTTTGCAAACTTTTTATCATTTTTTTATAATTGTGGTCAAAAGCTTATAAACAAATATCGTCTGCAAAAAGTATTAAGTTTTGAAGATTATTATCAATATCATTTATGGAAACTAAAAATAACAAAGGTCCCAAGATTGAGCCTTGCAGTATTCCCTTACTTATTTGCATATTATCACTTTCTGTACTGCTAACTTTAGTAATACTGTTTCTGTTTATTAGATACCTTTTTTAAGATTTCGTGCATTTTTTTCTTTAATACGGTAAATTTGTAGCTTTGCAAGTAGGATATTTCTGTCAATAGTATGAAATGCTTTTTGGAGATTTAATTTCAGTAGCGCTCTGTTTATGTTGCACGAAAGAACCTCCCTATTCTTTCAATGTCGTCACCTTGGCAGAGTCCACATTGACAATTTACATATTTGCATATCCTCGATTTGCGGCTGACGACATTTTTCTAAGAACTAAACCATGCGCAATGGCTGTTTGCTGTGATGTCACCATGAGTTAGCCAATGACGAACGAGAACAACGGCTGTTTGGCCGTCTGATTGGACTAGCCCAGTCACGTGATGTGCACGTCACAGCAAACAGCCATGGCGTGTGGTATAGAAGGACGGAAGGATCAGACACAATTGTTCCACAAGTAATATTGTGAGCAATACAGAAGGACAAAAACTGTACAGGGACGGTTATATGTACCACGTGAAAATGAAAAAGGAGAATTATACTCGTTGGGCATACTCGAATCGTGGTTCATCGAATTGCAAGGGGTCTATTCGATGAACGAACGAGATATCAGTTAAAACGTTAAAGGTACATTCCTTCCGGGTAAGTTTCCTGTACGGCTCAATTTTGCAACATTACTTTAGAGGCGTGTAATGTTGCAAAGGCATTCATTTTTCTATTTGTTCCCTCGTGAGAAACGATTTTGCTACATTTTTTCTAACCTTGTAAATGTTGCAAAAGCTATTTCATGCAGGATGCTCGAATATAGTTAGAAGGTACGTCCTTTTAACTTAGTAGACTTAATAGGCCTTTTCTATATCATAGCTCACTAAGCTCACATGTAACTCAATAACGCATGGTCAGGGGTAGATTGTTTTAGAAAATAAATTTTAATTATAAAAATTATTCCCACTTTAAAATATCCCATATTTTAATTCTATCCACACCCCCCCCCCCCCATGGACCAAAAAAGGCTACCCACCCGTAAAAAGACCAAGAAAAGCAAGCCAAAGACAACGAAAGCGACTACAAAAACGATGCTCAGAATTTGCTTAAGGTATAAAAGACATTCCCAATTTCCTCTGAGCTGTAGGCAGGGCAATTCGTTTTTAAGCGTGGCGATTTGATTTTGACTTTTTTTAAATCACTAAAAAGTGTATGACGTGGCATTTGTTGGTTGAGAGTAACATTTTGCCGGGTGGCATTTTGACGGTGGCATTTTGACGTGGTAGCATTTAGACGAGTGGCATTCTGTCGTGGATTCGAAATGACAGCTGTCATGGAAACCTTTCAAATTGTTTAATCCCCTTGTGAGGTCCTTTATTTATTTTTTGAATAGCCTTCCCCTTAAAAAATCGTAATATTACTAACCCTTAATAGTGAAGACTCCAGACAATACTTACCTGCTGCAGGTGTTTAGGACTCGAAATATTTTGACCCAGTTTCCTGAGTGTACCAACTCCAAAACCAGAAAATGTCGCCTCGCACTTTTTATCTTCAGTCTTTAGCCTGTACTAGATATATATTATAAATTGAGTTCTGAAAACAACTGTTCGGCCGAGCTCCAGAAGCTACAATGCTTTAATTTTTTGTTGTGCTGTAAAATTTTATTCAGAATATTCTTCGTAACCACTTCACCTAAGATTTCTGTCCTGTGCTCCGCTTATGTGATTTATAATAATATAATAATAATATGAGGTTTAACCATACATAGATGGCATGGAGCAGGAAGGGCAAGGCCGCTTATTCCTGTCCAGTCTTTAACAGGAGTTAGCAAACGCGCATGTTAACCAGCGGATCCAGCACAAATTCTGGTCGTTTCAAAAAGCGCTTGAGACATGAATTCCTTAAAAGAGCTGTAAAGCTTTTCACAGAGGATGCACTCACGGTCTGCTCGGGCAAGGAGTTCCATGGGTGGATCACCCTCACCCCAAAAAAGTGTCTTCTACACTCCAAGTTTGCAGACACCACTGCCAACTTTAAGGAGTGACCCCCTAGTCTTCGTAACAGGGCTGGGGTCAAAGAAAGGCATGTCGACAGCCAAGAAACCTCTAACAATCTTGAAAGTCATACACAAGTCTGCCCTCAGTCTGCGCAGCTCAAGTGACTCTAAACCAACCCGAAGGAGACGTTCACCGTAGGATAGGTCCCTCAGGCCAGGTAACCGCTTTGTGAAGCCACACTGCACCGACTCAATAAGATCGATATCCCTTAATAGGTAAGGTGACCAAACCTGACTTGCATATTCAAGAAGCGGTCTCACGAAAACCTTAAAGGCCCATGTCTTTACAAGCATGTTACCGGACAAAAAGCAACGTTCCACGATAGCAAGACGTTTAAAAGCTTTTGCAACTATAAGGTTGCAGTGTGTTGATGACTTTAAATCTGTTGTCAGGTGGACACCTAGGTCATTTATCTCGAGAACCCTAGGAAGTGGGAGATCATGCAAAAAGTAAGGACTAACGGTTTCCCGCCGGCCAATGTGAAAAACTTGGCACTTTTCAGTTGAAAGAGGGAGCTGCCATGTCCCACTCCAATGGGAAACAGCCTCAATCCCCCGGACAAGGGCGGCAGAGTCACAAACCCGGTCAACCACCTGTCCCCCCAGCTTAAAATCGTCGGCAAATTTGAACTGATATGTCGAAAGATGTTCACACTGAAGATCATTTAGAAAGATCACAAAAAGCAATGGCCCCAGTACTGATCCCTGGGGGACACCGCTACTAATGGTGGCAGGTCCCGAAAACGATTCACCAATCCTGACTCTTTGTGATATACCGACGAGAAAAGCCTTTATCCACCCCAACAGGCAACCAGAAATGCCAAGCCATTCAAGCTTAAGAAGAAGCTTGGAGTGGACGACGGATTCAAAGGCCTTCTTAAAATCGAAGTAAATTACGTCTGATGGGACGCCCACATCAAGGGCCTCGGTCCAGAGATCGAGACAGCGAAGCAGCTGGCACGTCGTAGAGCGGCCAGGCAAAAATCCGAACTGGTCATTAGAAAGGTGGCCATTTTTCAGCAGGATAGGTAACATATGGTTTTTAACTATCGATTCCATGACTTTACATGGGACGGATGTTATAGAGATTTCTGCCCAGCGCCCTCTGAAGATTCCAACATCAATCACTACGAGCGTTCTGGATAGCTCTGCCACCACGCTCGGAATTGGCTGTACCGAGGATGAAGGAAGCGACTGATGTTTCGAAACGTGTGAAATTGTAAACAAAAGTGTTTTTTTTCTTCTTTTTTACAATTTACATTATTTTCTGCATTCTCGTCACACAAAGAACTCTTATGTTAATTATGGCAGTAGTTTTAGCGCTGTTCATGCAGCTCTTGGGCCCAATAGCTTTATAGATATGGTTTCCATTACCGCCGCTAGAGAAAATCAGCTTATCCATCAAACAGATATGGCGAATATCTCAGAAAGTATTGAAGCGAAGTAGGAATTTCATCTTCCAACTCCTAAATTTCGTGTACCAAAGCACACTTGTTCATGAAATTCCAACCAAACCAGAATAAAACTGCGAAGTCATCGTGTCTCAAACAGACACACAAAATTCAAATTCAGTCGAGTAATCGACCTTGCTCGCTTAGCTCGCTCGGTCAGTGTAAGCAAACCCCCAAAGACTGCGTGACACCGCCGCATTGTCGTCGGCGAGTTATTTACGGCGTTTTACTTTTTGCAACAGAAGAATGTTGCCACAGCTAAAAACCATCAACATTATTCTGAATCTCTGTGACCTAGTGAAGTTGATTGCCGAAGTGAGAGTTAGTCAGCCTTCTGATGAAGTATGAGTCCTGTGTTTTTGGTGAAATAATCAGTTGTAGAGCCAGGGAGGGAGAACTGCAACTTCTAGATGGCCTTGCTTTGGTCGGGCACGCCAAACAACAGGAGAAGTAATCGACACGCCGTTAATGATATAAGTAATAGTTATAGCCATACTTTTGCAACAATGGTCCACTGATAAGTGGTTTTTGGCCCACTTTTTCTTTGACAGATTCCAAGGACTGAAAGATCGTCCGAGGCCGAAGGCCGAGGATGTTTCTTTCAGTCCGAGGAATCTGTCAAAGAAAAAGTGGGCCAAAAAACACTTATCAGCGGACCATTGTGGCAAAAGTACGGCTATAAGTTTCTTATGACCATACTTTTCGTTCAACATAAGCACTTTCAGATCAGCGCCAATTCTCATTTCATGGCGGTTTTATAACAATGTGTCGTCTCAAGAGATGCATGTTGGCGCTGCGTGCATGTTCATTGTTGTCTGCTTGTTCATTGTTGTGAATTCCAAACTGCATTTATCACAATGGTAGCCAAGTTTTGCCCAATAGATTTGGGTGTTTCGAATCTTTTCTCTGACGAGGACGATGAATTGCTTAGCCGGGTAAGCTTGTGTGACGAATAGGCTAATGAAGTTCAGCCTCAAGTAAGTAACAGATTTATATGCAAGTGACTTCTGATAACTTCAGCTTCAAAATTCAAGGCAATGCGGTAATTTGAGCGTTCAGTATCTTGGGTGTTAAATGTTTATAGGGCGTGGGTAAATGAACGTAATCGCCGTTCTGGTCCAGTGGACATTTCGTTGACTGACCGACTCTTTTAATTTAAAATAAGCACGTGTTGTAAAATAAAAGTATTCCTTTTTTTTTTTTAGTCAATCCTGCTAGTAAAACGCTGTTGTATGTGTTTCAGGTAAAGTATTTAAAAACGTTTTTTAGATGTGCCAAAAAGTGTTTATTTTAAAACACTTGTTTGAACCGGGTTTAAAAATTTAAAAGTGGGCAGGATAAGTGGGCCGGCCCACTTATCCTGCCCACTTATCCGGCCCACTTTTGAAGAATGTGTTAGCAACATAGAAAGCATTGTTGCAACTGGGCTGATACGGGATTTAGCAGCTGACTTTACAACAATGAAAACGGCAAAAGTATGGTCATAACACAAGTTATAGTTTGTTTTTGAACTGAAACCTTACGAAAAACGCGCACCATAATGATCATTTGCCTGATTATTGAACTGATCGTTTTTTTCCTAGTATGGAATTGTCTGTCAGCAGCATTAGAGTTACAACAATAAATGTCCTTGAGCGAAGCGAGACGACACCGAATGAACGAGCGTCAGCGAGCATAAAGGGAAGTTGTTGCATGGTTTTTGCCGATGGCTTACTTTCCTTTGCTTTTATAAAATTGTGATGTGCGACCCACGAGGATGACGTTTGTAACATAGTGCTTTTGAAGTGATCGCTTGAGCTGGTCACGTGATCGTCACCATTTTGTGAGCTATTGCGTTTGGAAAACGAGAGGTTGTCAATGATTGTGATCTGCAGAAAAATGAGCATAAATCATTTTTAAATATTTTAACTGGGTTGTTTGTGGTCTTTTACCGAATCGGAATGCGCCAGTTTAGGGTAACAAGGTTAGCCTATATCTGAAACGGTACAAAAAGGGTTAGCGAACCCTTCTTTTGTTTTGAAGCCATTCAAGACGGGTCTGCTATCAACATGCATGCCAATAGAATGTTTATTGGCCATTCTAGATAGGACTGCCTCGTTGAGTCGTATTTGAGATTATGATAACGAGAACGCCCACGTGCAGCCAACCATCATTTGAGGCCCTGAGCAGGTTTACAAACACCCTTTTTTAGTTCTCCCCCTCCCCCCACCTTCACTTAAAAGGGCCTTTTTCTCTGCCCTTCCTTCTCTTGCTTTCGAGCACTTTATGGGTCGTCTAACTGGCTTCCCCATTCCACACACTAAATGCCTATTCTTCTACTTTTTTCGGTGGCAGCAACATTAATATTCACATAGCAAAAGACTGGTCGAACAATGCTGCCCCGGCCATAAACATAAATACCACTAATATTATGACTTTGCGTCCCTTAATTAGTTTCCTTTTGCCTGGATGACGGATCCTGGCAGCGACTGCATGGCGCCATTTTATGTTCCTCCCTCCCCTCCCTCCTCCCTCCTCCACCCTCTCTTTCTTTTTCCCCTACCCCCATTCACATTCGCACGTTCGTCTTCCGGAAAACAAGGGAGAGGAAAGACTTGCTGTTTGTGGAAAGAATTCAGCATGTTGATGACAGACAGACAGAGAGGCCATTGTTTTGTGCTTTGCCGTATTTTAGTTATGGTTTATTTACGAAGCAAATGATTGATTTACATAAACACAACGCAAAAGTTGAAGAGGCAAAAATTTACAAGCGTGCCAACAATGATTCCTTCTATTACATTAAAGTGAGAAAGATAAAAAAAACGCCGAAACGAAAAATGGTAATAAAGTCGACAAGGCTCCATAGAGAGGCAGCTTTAAATAAGTTTTGCAACAAGATTAGTACAACAAAATTAATCTTGTTTCCCAATCACAATGTGCTGATATCTTTCTCTCTTTATTTCCTTGCTGCTCAGTTGAACTTCATGTATCTTGGAGAGTCTTGCCTATTCGAAATACCATGAGTCATCAGAAAATAGGATCAATTCAGACTAATTTCATGAATATCACGAAAAAAATCACCGGATTTTACCGAAGGGAGAGGGGTTAGATGTCTGTGACATCATTTTCTCGAAAGGGATGGTAGATTGTGAGAAAGTGTGACGGGAGAAGGCTGCCAAAACATGGAAAAATTTGCGTGACGTCATTTGCATATTGCCTCCATTACTTTGCATACAAAAATGACGGTGGCGCCATCCAGTAGGGTGTACATACTTTTGCTCTTATCAAGAGCCGCAAATGACGACATACAATAACTCATCCCATTCTACTCATGGAAATCCGTACAAAATGTTATTGGTGCAGCGCTAATTTCTTTTATGGATTTTCCCACAGTATCGGTGACTTGAGAACTGAATATTTTACTAGACTGGGAGCCCACGTAAAAATAATAACGTCGTAAGATGTAAAATGTTTGCCACTTCAAACGAGACGCAAAACCATAGTAACATAGAATACTAAAGTTTTACGTTTCAAAGTGGAAGCGTACAAAGGTCAAGCCTCTGCAATCCCCCCTAAAATAGTCAAATTATACCCGTAAGGTAAGGTTCGTTTATACCCCACAATACCCGCACAGTATAGTAAATATCAAAATAACAACGTAAGACAGTGTCAACCCAGATGTTGGGGGCCGTAAAGCCCCCCCCCCCACGACCAAAATTAACGCTATAAGGTGTACGATGAAACCTTGTGCTAATTTACTTTAACATACTAGCATAACCGATATATGTTGCATAAGACTTCAAATCTGTAAGTATTGTGGTCTTCAGATGCCCATTAAATGGACACCCAGGAATCCCCCCCCCATTACAAAATACAACGCCAACTGGTATAAGATTTGTACTTGCAATATATCTGCCAGGTGTAGTAATTATCAAAATACAAACCAAGACAATCAGCAGAAATGCTGATTACCCTAAAACCCCCTAAAACCCCACAAAATGACCGAAATTAAAACTGTGACGTACGCGGTGAAAACTTTCGAACAACACAACAGAAAAAAATGTTTACTTAAGTTATTAAAAAAAAAGGGTTATCACTTGAAATGCAATGTATTTAACATTTTTGCAATAGCCTACCAATCTTTTTAATCTGATGATGAGTGATAGAGTAGACTTTCATCTGTCTCTTCATCTTCTTCACACATGATGCCTTCTATTTTGTCTGGGACTACATCGCAATTGAATCAGTTTGGCAACACCATCCATTTGCAAGTTTCCATCCTGACTCTTCCGGTTTGAGGGGAGGCAACGGATTGCTAGACTTTGCATTCCTCCAAATGCGGCAGATGGAGTTTGTCCGAAGTATTTTCCCATGTAATACAGCTTTACAAGTTGGAAGAGAACTGGCTTCTGCCTTCTTTATTATCTCAAACATGTGACTCATGTTCTTTGGCTGATATAGTTGGTAAAATATATTGACCCGTGCTTCATTCACACCATCACCTTGTTTTTGGCCATACATAAGACAGACAAATTCTTCTCGTTTTGGGTTTATATTGATTGGCATCATAATCTTAGTGTACTGAAGGCTGCCTGGGTCGCTTTTTTTTTTTCTAGCAAAGTGTAAGGCCGAATCTTGCCTTTACGAGTGTAATTGCAGCCTGTAAATGCATGGAAGCCAGGAAGTGCATAACATGAAGGACCTAACTTCTTGGCCAGAATGGTGAGATTCACGTATCTCTTGTTGTTCTGAACTCTGGTTCCATCCAAAATGAAACAGAATCGTTCACATAAGTCACGTTTCCTAGTAATATTATCATGACATCTGTGTCGGATGAACGAATGACTACATTTCCACTTGACTCTTCCCAAATTTGCAAGAAAATGGAAAACCATTCGCGATTCAGTCTCATCATGCTTGCATGAAAGTTTTGGCTGCAATTGTGCAATATGCTGGTCGTAAATTTAGTACAAATCGTCAAAAGCAGCATGCAACATCCTTAAACCACTTGTATCTTTGTGCCTAAAGTTTTTCCAGTCTTTCATGAGAAATCCTATTAAGTTTCGTTTGAATTCCTCACTTCCTCATTAATAATGTAGGCCGTATATTTCGTGAAGGTAATCTTTCTAATGATAAAAGAGAAATGATATAAGGAGGGAAAAAAACACTGCTCCTGTCAATTTCACGTTTTTTTAAACACAGTCGCTGTTAAAAAAAATATGAAATTGGCTGTAGTGGGTTTTTTTTTTTAACATTTCTAATTATTTTCTGTATGCATCACACTAAACGAACTTTTTGTATAGTATATAACGGCAAATGGCTTTGTGTAGTTCATGTAGTGCTCGGGGCCAATAGCCATGCAGATTGACCTCCCTTACGTCACTACTGAAAGTCTGTTACTAATAATCGGCTAAAAACATAAATATCTCCAGAAATAAAAGTAAACTGGAAATAAGTGTTCAGCAAAAACCATGCATTATGGTTTATGTATTTACGTTTCGTTTAAGTGATATTACTTCTAATATATCACTTTCGTTGATGGCTATTTCCAATTTACGTTTCTTTATGCTGCAAAAGTCCAATACCTGTCAGTTTTCGCATTGTTGTCTCAACCATGCTCCTGGATGCTTGAGACTTGTTTGGCCGCCTCAGGGTATTCAACCGCACATGCGCGGCCCTCCCTATATAAGAATGGCGGCTCGGAGAGCTCGTCATCTCTTTGTCTCAAGCCAGCCCATTCTCCTTCTCCTGGTCCCTTTCGTCAGATCAGGAAACTCCCCTCTGGCCTGCACCTCTTTCCTACCGCTGCCACTATGGACTAGTGGCGTCCATCTTGTTCCCGCTGAGCCTCGTCGCTCGTCCGGCCAGTTGCTGCCTTTCATCGACGTCCTTTCCATACCTGGCTCTGTGCTGTAGTTTGCAAACCAGTCACCTCCCTTTCATCTGACGCACTATCAAAGGAGAAACCGAGCTCTCTAGTATTCATCTTTCTTAGCAATCACCTCGTCGTCCATATCACGTAGCTGAAGCGGACCCACCGTCAACTGAAGCCCGTACTACTAGTCACCACTCTTGATGACAGTCTTTTCACAGCACATCTCGGTGACATTGTCACCTGAAGACCATCCTACCTGTCCATCTCTTGATACCCGGCCCTCTCCCGCCGACCATCTCACCTGCAGACCTTCCTTTCCACCCTCCGGTGGAAGCCCGACCTCACATCGTAGATTCTGCAACGATCACCAATCCTGGTGAAACCCGCCTCTTCACTACACCACACACAGTGACCTCTTCACAAGACGTCCGTCCATTCCCACCATCGCAAGACAGCCCGATTTCCCAAGCACCCTATGTTGAAGATCGTCCTTTCCTTCAAACTCAAGAAAGTCCAGTCCTCTCATCGTTGCGACTCTAGCAATCAACACCTTAGACATCTCTTCCCTTTGGGTGCCGGCCCAGCTGCCGTTAAACTTCCAACACCCAACCTGGAGCCCGCACTCTCCTCTCATCTCGGGGAATTCCGACCCTTTCACCGAATGATTCCCAGCGATCTCCATTACTGTAGACACCGATCTCATCCCTTTCGCCATCAACTCCAAGCTGTCCGACCTTTCGCCGTCGCCTTCCGCAGTCTACAAGCTCGACCCGTTCCGGATTCTGTTCCCGGAACCATCCTTTCACTAGTTCCAGGCAATCTGATGCTGGTTGGTTCCCAGTTCCGTCGGCCACAACGGGCCCCGCCCTTTCACTTCCCCTCTCCGACCATCGAATGGCTGTAATGCCCACAGCTAACAAGATCATCTCTATCGGCGCCCATCCCTGAAGTTCACGCTTTCCTCTTCAGTTCCAGCTCTCCACAAATCTATCGGTTACAGCCGTCCTTTCATCACTTTTCCCTGCATCCCCAGAACTCTCGGGATGGGAAATCATCATTACAACCATTTCTCCTTGGCCACGATTTAACCTTTACGGCCCCTTCTTCAAGCCCGACCATCTCTTCATTCTATCTGTCCCATACTGGGTCACTGGCCTGCCGCCACTTCTGCTCTTTCACCAGTACCTTCAGGAGTTTCTCACCACATCAACCATCCACTCCCCGGGCGATTCACAGTATAGGGTCGACAGTCCCGTTCTTTCACCCCCCCCCCCCCCAAAATGATGAAATGAATGAGAAAGGAAAGTTTTCACTACCCCACGCCGAATCCGGTCCTCTTGTCCCATCAGCACTCCCTGCTGTACAACAACCGCATTATTCTCGCCCGACATCCATTGTAGCTACGCTCAGCCACAGATCCACATCCCCGATTATGGAAAGAACAAATAGTTTAGGAGAAAGAGTGAGGTGTAACAAACATTGCGTCCGTAACCCTATCCCTTCTCATTCGACATCTGCGCCCCCGGCTACATCACCACCCCTCGCACCTCATTCCCTTTCCATAAAAAGAAATTGAAAACGAAAGGCTCCCCGTGGACTGGGTCTCATCATCCGGGAACGAATCCAAGCTACATCGTCTATACACGCCACCATACTCTTCCTTTTGACAAAAGCTCAACATTGCCACTCGCGTAGTGGCACTTCTTGGAACTGTTTATTTCTCAAGTCCAGATTTACAAGCGCCTTACCTCTCTCCTGCGCACCACGTCACGTGATCACTTTGTTGCCACTTTTTCGGCTCTCTACGTAGCGTTCCACGCATCCAGCTGGTTCGCACTGTTTTCCGACATGGTTAAAGTTAAGAAACCAAAGGGTCCGGGAACCAAGGATATTTACACCGGCAGGATGCCCACAATCGACAATCCAGGCAACTGCAATTATCCAGGACTATCCAAACCAGACAGGCTTGACCCACACAATAACGTCTGCCAGTACCACCGCCTTTGTAATATGATTATCATAGTTATGCCTTTGTAACTAAGATAATCAATGTTACATATGTGTCACTACACCATTCAAAATCCGGAGGCAAATTGCTTCTTTACAACTCGCATCAGCCCTCCGGAAACGGCAAGCCAAAATACTAACCAACACAAGAAAGAAACTGAAGAAGAATGATAACCCCTCAACCCCCGATCCAGCCAACCCCTTCGCATTCAATCGCCAGGGCTCCAAAGACGCCAGGAAAATCCGAAAAATCGTGTCTCCAATCAACACCCATTTCTCAACAATCATGGGCAAACTCACTGCTACCTACTACCCCTAAAGCTACAACGAACCTAATGAATCCTGAAGCCGGTTCTGTAGCCGGAAAAACCTACCTTCGGATAAAGAATATCAATCATCTCCTGCCATAAGCGTTATTGCTTTTCAACAAACGATCAGTGTCGCACAATCTCTTTCCACCAGCACACCAGCCTCGAACAATGTGTTTTCACAAGATCCACCAAACTCGTGTTCTTCGCACTCCCCCATCACGGAACAAAAGGAACCACTCGACGAGAGCCCATCATCGCCTCTTGGGAATGTAGAATTAGCCGACGTGCTTCCTACATCAATCATTACGATCCCGTCCACTCCCCGCTCCCCAACACCTGGAGAGACAAACTTTGATTCATCGTCTCTGCACCTAGATTCCTCGAACTCGAACTCCCCTCAACAGGAATGTCAATCGCTCAACCAACAACAGGAAACCGAACCATCCGTTCCCGATCTATATGGCCTAGATTCCGAAGACAATCTAGACATCAACGCTGTTCTAATATTACGAACCATGCGCTACAAACTTCGGTTGAATACAAGAGCAAACAACCAATTTCAGAATTTAAGCTTCAACCACATGTCGTGTTAATCCAATCCAAACTGGACGATCAGGCATGCACTATCAACACGTTAAAAGCTGAAGTGAACAAACTTAAGATCGAAAATGTCGAACACAACATGGACAACCTTCTCCAGAAAGCACTAATCAACAAAGTGAATCAACAAATAATTCACGAGGGCCTCAACCCCCCAACTCAACACTTGCCATGGTCTCTCGTTCCTCTCACCCCTAACAGGAAACACAAACCAAATTACCAACGTGTAAGCCGGTTCTTCCACCCGATTCTAGCTTCACACCCGGTGGATACAAGATCTCAACTCACCCTTCCAACAAGGCCTTTAGTCTACTACGAGCCTGCAGATTCATCTGAAAACCGTCAACCACCACTGGAATCCTTCCTTGTGGAACAAAACAAAATGAAGGAAGCCTGGAAGTCGCTCAGTTCCACAGCTAACACACATAATCTGGAATGTTTCTCCCTATGGCAATTCGACAATGCATCAACTTTCCACTCACTTCACCCAAACAACATGGAACAACTTTCAGACATTCCAACCTCTGACCTGCCTTGCAACCTATGCACATCAAAAGCAAAAGGTTTCTACTAATGGGTCCGC
>JAHWFP010066896.1:145157-168757 GCA_023313725.1 Lithobius niger | reverse complement strand
TAGTAGTCTCCTCATTGTTTGTTGTTTTTCCTGAAGCATAATTTTGTATGTTAATAATCATTGTTTCGTCGTGTTTACATTGCAGTAGTCTCCTCTTTATTTACTGTTTTATCTGAAGCCGTCTGTTAAAAGCAGTGTCTCCTCATTGTTCAGTTTACATTGTTCTCATACTAATCTCTTTTCCGGGAAGTCCTGGTTCGGTCCTGGCCTCAGCCACCCCTTGGCTTTTTAGAGAACAGAAGGACCCTTTGGTGTCTCGTGCTCGTGTCAATTATGGCATGTCAAGGATGTTGGTTTTCCGCTAGGAATTTTCCAGCTACATTGTCTCTCTCATCGTCGTGGGCAGATAAACCAGTTTGGGCTGGTGCTCTAAAACCAACTAACCAATCAACCCCATTTTGGACAAAAGCAACAACTCACAGCTGAACGAGGCTGGAGGAATAGGGTTCTATAAATAAAATATATATAATATTTTATATATACAATATAACAATAACATCAACTACATTTTTACAAGGAAACTTGTCATAACGAGCCAAAATGTGTTTTCAAACCACGCAGATTATAATGCTTTAATTACAACGAGATTAGCCACTTGCCTCATTTCGATCGCTCTAGTGGCGTCATCCGTAGTGCGTTTTCTAAAACTTTTAAAATTGGCTCACCAACTATCAAACGCCATTATGCTCAATGGTTTTGAGGTCCACCGAAGTTCGCTCTAATTATTATCTTTGATTAGTTATAGAAGAAACAGCCATGATAACAAATCAAAGATTGGGAAATGATTAACGGATTGTTGAAGCTAAGAATGAAAGAAATGCATCAGGTAAACATAATCATGAATTATTTACGAATAAAATTGTTTGGAGTAGAACTATGCAAGGAAAGCCACGCATTAAAAGGGACCATCTAGGGTTACTAGAAAGGGTTCGTTTCCCTGATCGTCATAATATTGTTTCGTGCGTGCCTGTAGTGAATATGTGCGTTAGATATATACTAGCCTAGTTGGTAAATTTAATTCTCAAAGCAATAAATGTTTGTCTCTTTAGCTAAATTAATATTCCCTCAGTTTGAGGGATGAAAAGCTCTTTCATTAAATTTCCTTATGTGTGTGGATATAAAGGAAAATACAAACCAACTAATAAACGTTAACGAAATAGGTTTGTTTTTCGTATACTTGTTTTAAGGGAATACTTCTATTTTTACAAAGATACGTCATGTCGTCCTATTATGTGTGCAACGTAAAACGGTCACTCTAATATTTGTCTATGTTCTGATTTTAAATTTCGTCGTTCATCAGTCTTCTAAACTAGTCGTTCGAACAGCCGACCTAAAAAAAAAAAAAAAAAAAGAAATGGACCAGAAAACTAGATTGGCGTTTCCATCTCATAATTACTAAGAAAAACAAATGGATTTCATCAATTTGGACCCAAAAATCTGATATCTACCCCAAAACAAAACTTGTTAAGGATTCCCGCCAAGCTTTTCGGCCGTGGGAAATCGTGATGTCAAACGCCAAGCTCTTTTGCCAAGCTAATCCCACCAAGTAATAGTTCGAAGGTTAAATGAAATAATTGAAAATTGTGCAGTAAGCAATTTTCAGATATTTCAGTTAACCTTCAAACTATTACTCGGTGGGATTAGCTTGGCGAAAGAGCTTGGTGTTTGATATTACGACTTCCCACGGCCGAAAAGCTTGGCAGGAATCCTTAACAACTTTTGTTTTGTGGTAGATTAAAACTTACTGAAATTATACCATTCCAGGAAGTATTATGGCTTAGTTACAGCTTCGAACTTTGTGACATTTTAAGCATCGCCCTTGGTCTTTGAACATCACAACATTTTGAATCTGTGTAAAAATAGTTAAGTGTTACGTTAATTTATGAATAAGAACGTTCTTTAATTAAATGTTATCTGAAAATTAACATCGTAACTGGTTCTGCTTTAGTCTGATAAATGGTGTATAGGTTACAAGCCAAAACCTTGTCGACGCGCCATTAAGCCTCAATCCCCTCCCCCCCAAACCTTATCGGAAATCATGTTCGTCCGTCATTTTGCACTTCGGACAAACATGAATTTATAGGAAGGTTAAAAGGGCAGGTCGTGTCAATTGGACGGTAAAATTAGTTGTCAGTAGTGTTGCCTCATCTAAATGAATTGATTGCCGTATGGTGTGAAAACGGGGGTGGTAAAATTCTAGGGGAAAAATGGGGGGGGGGGGGGATTTAGGGTTGATTCTAGGGTGGCGGGATTTATTGGTTTTATTTTATTTCTGTGTTACCCAGTTACTATTCATTAGTCATTGCTATAAGGAATTCTTGCATGACGTCAACGACAGACTGGAACCAGCAGCAGCGTCAAAGACGGGAGGCAGAAGGGGGGGGGGGGGGGGGCGGGCTTTGGTTGGTGGTTTGTCAATTGTCATGTGGACCGGAAGGTGCAACGATAGGGAGACTTGACCAATTGTGTTGTACTGAACTTTTTAAGTAAACTTTACGTTTTGGTTTGTTTCTTTAGCACTACACAAAAGATAATTAGTTGTTGTCGTGGTGAGGTTTTTTTTTTTTACCTGATTTTATAAGATTTTTATGTAAGATCGTAAATCAGAAAACCAAGTTTCACTTTCATAAGTTTTGCTTTCAGTTCCTTAGGCATAATATCCGTGTAACAATGGAGATGGTACAGTATTTTTTGTTCGTGATTTATTTTTATTTGTGTTTGCATTTATCTTCGTGATTAATTTTGTGGGAAAATGTTTTTCCCAACCCTAGGGATGTTAAATATTTTTTTTACGGGATTTAGGGGGGGGGGGGGGGGGCAGCGCAGTTATGTTGAGAGCGAACGTTTGAAGGCATCTGGCAACACAAGCTCTTAGTATTATTTACAGCCAGTTTGTGTTCAATCTGTTAAACAATTTAAAATTTCAAGTTTAGCCTACTTTCTAAGATACGACGACAAAATTTAGTTTGAAGCACTACATTTGTTTGGCCATAATTATGGCACGGCCGACAGCTCCACAAATAGAGCAACACGGCACATTTTCGAGTCAGAAGCAGAAGTTTACTCGTTTCGTTCGCTCGGTCATTAATTAGTACATTTTTGTACATTTTGTACGTTTTAAAATTGTACAGTAATTTTATTTATTGCAGCTTCATTCAGCCCAGAAAATAGTCCGTTTGTTAAAGCATTCTCGTTTGTTTGGCCTTTCATTAAATTTGTTGCAAATCGACTAATTCTTAGTTATGTGACAACGTACAAAGTAAACCAACTGTCTAAACACACATAACATGACCATATTTTAGTTAGCAAGGAAAAAAATAATTTAGGTTTCAGTGTGGCTCTCGTCATTAAATACGTCTAAGGCAATTAATGCTAGTTTGCGTAATGGTGGTAAGAAGACCAAACAGACGATTTCCTGGTAATGCTGTAAATGAGAAATGTACGCAGTACTTGACAGAAAATCCATTAACCCAAATGCTCTTTACACGCTCATCCATGTGTAAGCTTTGCTGCAGTACACATCTGCTACGCGTGCAGCTTTCCTTCAGCGCACACAAACCGATGATCGATCGCGTGTTAAATGTTGCCTAGGACGGTTTCTTAAAAAAAAAAAAACGCGTTAGTATAACTGGGTGTTATGAACTAAAGACAACGGAAGTAAGCACACTTCTGAATTTATTTAACATTAACTCAACGCATTTTGCTTTCCATCTTGTAAATTCTACCATAAACTACAGTAAATAAAGTTTTGATCGTCATTAGATGAGATGAAATGATAAACTGTTTCAGCCAAGTATGAAGATATTTGGTCTATTCTAACAATACTCTCTAAAGCGTAGGAAACTATCAAGTTTTGCGACTACTGCTAAAGTTATAGTACGAATTTTAAACATATAATATCAGAACAAAACCACATGGGTGAAAGAACCCGCCAAGTTTCAGTCAACCAAAGCAATGAAAAAAAATGAAAGCAATTCAAAATAAAAAAGGCTACCACCAAGTTTTCTAATGGTTAACGAAGCCTAAGCCGTAAACTAACCGAAATGTGTTCAGCTTAAGAAGTAGTGTTATATCACATCTGCTAACTAATAATCGCCAAGCTAATCCCACAGAGTAGGCCTATTGATTCAAAGGTTAGAAGGGAAAATTGACCATTGCTATTTTCGGTAGCAATGGTCATGCTTTTAATTTATCGTTTGAAGCAATAGTCAGTTGGATTAGATAAACAGTTGTTCGTTGGCGGAGTTATTTCACTGTATTTTAAGGTAAACACAGTACATGGATTAGACTTGGTAAACCACGTAGAAAACTTTGTGGTAGCCGTTTTTATTCTGATATCACTACATTTGATAAGTGGCGGGTTGTTTCGTCTTTGCGGGTTTTGTCTCTGATTATTATATGTTTAAAATTCGGGCTTTAACTTTAGCAGTAGTCGCAAAAGCGTAAGAGTTTCCTGCACTTTAGAGAACATTGTTGAATAGACCAAGTGTTTTTATATTGGCTGTGTTGGGGATTAATTTGGTGTTTTAAATGTATCCTTTTACGGTAAAATTGCGCGACTGAAACAGGTTTTGTTATCAGTTTTGTTGAAAAGTACGTAAATTTCAACAAACCAATAAAAAAGTAATGAAAACACAGCAGTCGTTTTGTTCAGAAGGATGTGGATTTCACATGTGAAAGGGCAAAATATTTGCACAAAATACGGCATGTTCCCTGAGCCGCAGTGGCAACGGGTGACACATTCTATCTGATTATTGGTTGCAGATTGATGGCCAACCAGACATCCATCGATCATACTGATCCGATGCCTAATGTTCTATATCACAGCTGGCCGGAGTGGGGGTGGGGTGTTACTTAGTCGCAGCTACCAATGCGTGATAGTAAGGCCTCGTCTCACCTTGTTTGACATCTTGGTATAAAAAGAAAGTACTAAAACCCAATTACAAAAATATGTTTTCCAGCCGCAATGAAAAGGTACAAAGAAATAAAATGCAAAAAAAGCCACCTTCTTTTTGAATCAGTGCATACGATTCAATAAATAAATAACAAACAAAATCACCACTACTTTGCCTTCCTTCACGATGTTTTGTCTCTTGCCGCCAGGTAACAGCTTCGAAACTTTCTGTTAACTGAAATGTAAGGTACTCTGATGAAGATAACGCGTGTACGCATCTTGGTATCGAAAATACAGCTTCTGGCTCCAGTTCTTTTAAAGAACAGTGCTGCACAAAACCATTTCTGAACCAGTTTTTTTAATGTGGTTACAATATTAATGTTGTTGCTGTTATTGTTCATATTGGGACAATTTTGTTCTCACCTAGAGTTCGAACTAAGGAATCACAGTTTAAAATGTATATTTTAACAAGTCCCAGTTATTGTGGCAGTTATTTTAATGTGATTACAATGTTCTTGCTGTTGCTCTTGCTGGGATAATTTTGCTCTACAACCAATAAACTAATTTTAAATTTGTATTAAAATGTAGATATTAGCCAGGACCAGGGCCTTTTAAAAGTTATTTTGATGAGACTCCAATGTTCTTGTGGTTGTTGGAACATTTTTCTCTTACTTAGAGATCGTATCAATGAACCGATAATCAATTTTTTCAGCCTAAAATGTAGGTAATAAAAAGACTTAGGGTCTTTCGAAAGTTATTTTAATGCGACTGCACGATTGTTGTTGTTGTTATTGTTGTTAGGACTTTTGCTCTCACCTACAGATCGAACCCATTAACTGATGATTTTAAATGTATATGGCTTAAAATGCAGGTACCAGGGCCTTTTTTTTTGTTATTTTAATAATATCAAAAACCAAAACTGGTAAAAGGGGCCGCCAAATTCTGAATGGTTCGGCCCTTCAAAGGAGTGATATCAACACCCCAAATTTCGCTAAGTTAGTCGCACTGCTTAATAATTCGAAGGTTAAATGAAAACTAAAACATTGCTACTTTCGGTAGCAATGTTCAAGTTTTCATTCAACGTCCAAAGTATTATTCGGTGCGATTAAGTTGGCGAATGTTTTGGTGTGTTGATATCACTCGTTTGAACAGCCGAACCATTCGCAACTTGGTGGCCCCTTTCACAAGTTTTGGTTTTTGATATGATATCACTCCTTTTTTTTTTTAATTGTGTATTAGACTCAACTCCGCTACCGTGCAGATGAGTAATAAAGTGCCACGTCAACAAGAAATTGGTTTTCAACAATTTGCTACTACCTTTTGCCTATAGACCGAACCATTCTCAACTTAGTCACCTCTTTATTGGCTTTTGGTTTGGTTTTAATTTTGTTGTCATTTGTTGTGTTTAGTTAGTTTTCGTGTGTTGATATCACTCCTCTGAAGGGCCAAACCACTCTCAACTTGGTGGCCTCCTTACCAGTTTTTGGCTATGTTTTTACACTTGGTTTATTTTTCGTGAATTGGACGTGAATACAATTTCTTTGGTACGTTGTTTAGATTTATCGTGATACACTAGTGTGTCTAGGCACGTACCTCAGTATACACGTTCTCATTGTCGGAACTTTGTCCGTCCAATGAGAGACGATGCCGAAAATACTAACAATGGTTATAACAGTATTTTCGTACTTACGCACCCTCCCACGCCATCCCTATTACTCCGGACAAGACTGTGTGCATCCATTTTTGCCGCCAACGAACACTGCACCCGGATCCTTGCCTGTACTTGGGACAGGCACAAATTCCTGTTGTCCTACAGGCACGTTTCCTGGGTCTGGTGTTCGATTCCAGGTTGTCTTGGCTTCCACACTTACGTCAGCTTAAAGACAAGGCTTTGCGGGCGCTTAACATCTTGCGGGTCCTGTCGGGCACTTCATGGGGTGCCGATCGCGCTGCCATGTTGCGCCTCTACCGAGCCCTTGTCCGCAGCAAACTTGATTATGCGTGTATGGTCTATGATTCGGCTAGTGGCTCCACTCTCCGGATGTTGGACACTGTGCATCACAGTGGCCTGCGTGTGGCGACTGGGGCTTTTCGAACTTCTCCAGTGGTCAGCCTCTATGCTGAGGCCTCGGAGCCACCTTTGGCCATTCGTCGGCGACAGCTTGCCATTCAGTATGCTGTGCGTTTGCGTGCTGTGCAATCCAGTCCTGCTTGGTCCATGGTTTTTGGGCCAGACTTGCGAGTCGGTAGACGCAGGGTGGGTAAGAGTGATTTCCGCGATAGGCTCCAGCAGTCCTGTCAGGAGATAGCTTTTGAAATGCCTTGCGTCTTGAGGCTGGGGAGAATGCCAGTTGCCCCTTGGCTTGTCCCAGGTGGCAGTTTCATTTTTGCTCTGGCGTCCCTCCCGAAGGGTTCCACTCTACCAGCAAGGTACTTACAGGAGTTCCGGCGGCTGAGTTCTCAGTACGCCGGTTATCAGCGCCTGTTTACTGATGGGTCGAAGTCCGATGTTGGCGTGGCGTGTGCTTGTGTGTGTAAGGGTGTAACGGTTGTCCATCGCCTTCCATCAGGCTATTCTGTGTTCTCTGCAGAGCTTTTGGCTCTTGGTTTGGCGGTGGAATGGATCCTTGACCTTCAGGGCACGCATTTCATTGTCTTTAGTGATTCCATGAGTGCCCTGGAGTCCTTGGCGAATTACAATCCTCGGAACCCCTTGACACAACGTGTCCAAGCTTTGCTTTCCCGCTTGCCTGGCCAGCGGAAAACCGTGCTTTTCTGCTGGATCCCGGGCCATGTTGGGATAGCAGGGAATGAACAAGCTGATTCTGCTGCGAAAGGGGCCCTTTCTGGCCCTCTCGGTAGGGATCTCAGCCTTGTTCCCTCAGATGCCTTTCCAACTCTGCGTCTGAGGTTACACGCTTTTTGGCAAACCTTGTGGGACAGACAGGACGGTAATAAGTTGCGGGCCATTAAAGGCACTGTCGAGGAGTGGCACTCGGCGTGTCGCCGCAGTCGCCGTGAGGAGGTTGTGTTGGCCCGTTTGCGAATTGGTCACACCCGACTTACTCACTGTTTCCTTTTGCGGGGGGTTGACCCTCCTGAATGTTCTTGGTGTCGTCGGCCACTTACGGTCCGGCACTTACTGGTTGATTGTCGCCATCTTGATGGTGTTCGTCGTCGGTTCCATCTTCCGCATGACATTGCGCGTCAGTTGGGCGATAAGTCTGTCCTCCTGTCCGGTGTTTTTCAATTTTTGCAGGAGGTACAGATGTATGACAAGATTTAGATTAGGGGTTTGAATAACATCTCTGTAATGTGTGGTGCAGTGGCAACTCGGACCACTGCACTGTGACTGAGGTTGGCGCTAATGACCAAGTTGTCGATGCGCCATTAAGCCTTAATCCCCCTCCCCCTATTACGCCCACAGGCTCCAAACCATAAAAGGTACGCATTGTATTGTAGTGTTGTAGTGCATTGTTCGTATTGTAGTGCACTCATTCGTCCAATTTCATAGCTGGAAGCCTTCCCGTTATCTCGGAATCGATAAATAATCACCCTATGGGATTTAACATGGGGATGAGCGGGCTAGCTAGCTAGGTAGCTAGGTAGCTAGCTAGGTAGTAACACATTTTCAACGTTATTGAGGGGCAGATTTTGCATTGTAAGCAGCATAGCTGGCATTCAAACACGAGTTAATTTTTATCAGGTGGGTCATTGGTCTCGATTTCAACACAATTTAAGCTTTTGTACCGCATTATTATTTTTCTCCAAGTACCTGAAATGTGCCCAACTACGATTCAAGATATAAGACACTGACTCAATGGCGTCGCGCTACATTGGTTTACAACCTCGACAATTGAATTGATGTGATGTTTGTTGTGATGTTTGTTGCCTAACTTGGCGCGACACACTAGCTTGTGTCTAGATGTGATTACAATAGTTTTGTTATTCTTGTTGGTTGGAGCTATTGACAAGTCCACCATATGAAAGTTATTTCAACATGTGTACATTATTGTTGTTGTTTTTGTTGTTCCTCTCGGGAGTTGCAGCCCCTCTTACCCCAAAGTAAGGAAGTAGCCAGTACAGTTGAAGAAACTAGAAGGTTTATTCCAGTGGCACGCGGTTTGTCTTTTCAAGATCGTGTGCAATGGTTCAGGTATGCTCTAAAGTAGGTTGAACTGGAGTGACATTGGAGTGAAAGAGCTATTGATGGCTAGGGAAAAGTTCCCTGACTAAACTCTAAAGAGGCTGTGCAGTGTCTTTTATACCCAGAGCTTATGCCAGATCTTGCCATAGTTGGGATTTAGTGTTTCCTGTGTGTTACTGCCACCACAGCACCACCTAGACCCACGATTAGGCATTAGCCTTTAAGACCACTGATCTTGAGAACTACAGATATCAAGGCCTTATGGAAGCCTCATCATGAACTTCCATGTTAAACGTCAAACTTTGAACTTCTATAGTTTTGCCCAAAATTAACACAGACCAACGAAATTCGGTATTTGGGGTAGTGTCATAACTATTTCACGGCATTACAAATTTTAATGACAACAATCGAACAGTTCGGCGTCCACAGCATGGCCATTTCTTGTTGTTGTTGTTCTTGCTGTTCTTGTTGTTATTGGGACTCTTCGCCCTCACCTGGAGATCGAACCACTGAACCGATTTTCAAGTTCTATAGCTTAAAATGCAGATATGGACAAGGCCTAGGGCATTTCTCAGGCCATTTATAATGTAACTGCAATATTCTTGACATGGAACGCCAAATGGGCTAGAACTTTTGCTCTCACCTAGAGATCGAACCAACGAACCGATATTCATTTGTATAGCTTAAAATGTAGGTATTAACACCGACCAGGGCCTTTTGAACACGAGTTTCATGCGACTGCAGTATTCTCGTCGGCAGAGCAATTATTATTGTAGAGTACTGGGCAGAAATCGTTAATGTGTTCTTGCGATTCTTTGTCCACACCTGGAGATCGAATCACTGAACCGATTTTCAAGTTCTGTATCTTAAAACGTAGGTATGGACAAGGCCTAGGGCCTTTCGCAGGCTATTTTAATGAAACTACAATATTCTTGACACGGAAAGCCAAATGGACTAGAATTTTGCTCTCACATAGAGATCGAACCAATGAACCGATTTTCAATTTGTATAGCTTAAAATGTAGGTATTAACACCGACAGGGTCCTTTGAACACGATTTTGTTGTGAACGCAGTATTCTTGTCGGCAGAGCAATTATTATTGCAGAGCACTGGGCAGAAATCATTAAGTGGCGTAACTAATTCTTGCAAATCGAGCTTAAAAACATGAAGTTTGATACACAAGTCTTTCTTAACAGTAGAAATCAAACCAGCCTTGGATCCTCATGAAATACCCTCAAAGGGGCCCCAGCGCCCCCCTGTGCCCCCTCACTGAGGTTTGACTCGCAAATTTGTGCTGTAAGCTTGAAATTTGGTACACAAGTCATTCTTAGCAGTAGAAGTCGAACAAGCCATGGAACAACCAAAGGGCCCCATGCGCCCTCCTGTGCCCCCCTCATTGAGATTTGACCAACAAATTCATGCAGATAGAGCTAAAAGCATGAAACTTGGCACACAAGTCATTTTTAGCATTACAAATCAAACCAAGCATGGAATCCCCACGATATATCCCAAGGGGCCCCCTAGCGCTCCCCTGTGCCCCCTATCTGATGCTTGACCAATAAATGATTTCAGATCGGACTAAACGCTTGAATCGTGGTACACAAGTCATTCATACAGTACAAGTTGAAATATCTATGGAACCCCCTCGAGATAATCTACAAGGCACCACAACGCTGGCCCCCCCCCCCCCGTACACCCTCGTTGAGGCCTGACCAACAAATTCTTGCAGATAGTGGTAAAAGAATGAAATTTGGTAAACAAGTTATTATTATCAATAGAAATCAAACTAGCTATGGAATTTCTGCGAAATGCTCCAAGGCCCTCAATGCTTCTTCCCCCCTATTCTCGCTCAATGAGGTTGATACCCGAAAAATTCTTGTTGATTGTACTGAAAGCATGTATTTTGGTACACCAGTCATTCCTAGTAGAAATTGAACCAGCCACGCATCCCCCTGAAATACCACCAAAGCCTCCCCCAGCACCCCCCCCTCCTATTCACCCCATGAAGCTTTAATGATCAACAAATTCTTGCTGAACGTACTAAAAACATGCATTTTAGCAGTGGAAATCGAACTACGTATGGAACCCCATGAGCTACACCCACCCCAGTGCTTCCCTGTGTCCTCTCCTTGAGGTTCATAATCAACAAATTCTAGTTCGATTTGTACTGCTAAGAATGACTTGTGTACCAATTCACGTTTTAGCACGATCAGCAAAATTTGTTGGCCATTGATGCTTCGTGGGGTGCACAGGAGGGGGGATGCTGGGGGAGGCTTTGGTGGTATTTTTATGGGGATCAATGGCTGGTTCAATTTCTACTACCAGGAATGATTGGTGTACCAAAATTCATAGAAGTACTGACTAACAATAGATAGGTTCCTGAATTTTTATATGTCAATAGTTTTATAAATTATGAATATATTTCACGAGCTAATTGCAATCCCCCACCATCCGATCATTCCCCGTTAAAATTGGATGCATCGGAGGTAAAACCATCGAGTTGACACTTTGAGTGCTTCCTGTGAAATTTTTAAAGTTGAAGAAGACATCGATCTCGCTGAAATTAGTGTCAAGTTAGATACTGTTTTGTCTACAATAGTAACACCACAACACATTTTCAACCAAGCACCACGCAATCGTTTTGTAAATTGGATGTCTAATACATAGATTTTTGAAAGTTGTAGAAATAGAAATAGAAACAGATGATGCGCGGGGCAACCAGCCATTCACCCAAAAGTTAATGGTTAACGGTAAAGAGCATCAAAGCGTGACTTGAAAGAGTTAAACGAAGAAGCGCAGGTAACAATGGTTGGGAGAACATTCCATGAACGAACAACCCTTTCAGTAAAAAACTGAAAGCGGAGTTTGGTTCGGGAAACATTGCCAGAAATGCGGAAAGGATGACCACAAGTAGTATTGAAATTAGGAGAGAGAAAAAGAGCAGGGTCAACACAAAGGTGATTGTAAATAAGTCGATAAGTAAGTATCATGTCACCACGATGAAAGCGATCATGAAGTAAGACGAAGTTTACAGAGGCGATCAGGATAAGATCGGTTCTGTATGCATTCTTTTCTAGAATGATAAGAATTTTGAACGCTTTGTTATGTGAATGTAACAAAGAGGTAAGAGATAGGCTGCTGCTGTTGTGCTGCTACAAAGTGTCCTGCTTCCATTGTCAAACAACGAATATACATTTCGTCAGACGCAATGTTGTGTCGCATAAATCTAAAAATAACTATTTTCATAAACTCACCAAACAACTCACTGACCGGTTCACAAAAAATGACGTCACGCTGAATCTTTTATGAACGGATTCGCAAGAATGATCGATGAATAAAATGGTGGTCATCGTCAGTAAAGAAGTGTTTTTGCTCACCATCATTTGCTCACCAATAACCGGGTGTTGTCTTGAACTACTTTGATGATGTGGTGTTCCAGTGCTGAATTGTTCGATGAGTTTATTTAATTGGGTTTTGATGTATTGAAACTTAGCATATACAACAACTTCTGGAAGCTTTTACATAAATGCGGGAATTAGCTTGTTTATGTAACTGCAAATTTAGGCAGGATTGAATCACTAATTTCTTTTAAGTGATCACAAACATCAATAAAAACAGTGTTACAAAATCATACAATGGAGTAAAAAGCACGGTAATAGATTATGTGAAGGCAAACCAAGCAGTGCTACATAAAAATACAATCAACGTTGTTTGTATTTTTATGTAGCACTGCTTGGTTTGCCTTCACATTAACAAAATCATACAGCATTTCTGGGTAATAATACTGTGTTGCCCAAACACCCATAAAACGACAAATGGTTGTGAATACGGACGTTCTTCCTGTCATTGACGATTGCATCCAAAAGCTTTGCAGGACATCCTAAAAACATAACTTCATAAATCGATCGTCTGAGAAAATGAAATTAAAAGAAAAGGTGCCAACATTCCAGAAATTCTCGAATGCAAAAGAATGAAACGGGAGCCTGACAAATGCTCACCTCTGGCCAAAATATGAAGAATTAGTGAAAAGAGCTTTTTCCTGCTGCCAGTGAGTAACAGGTTAGCACCTCAAGTTGGTTTGGTTTTTTCACCTCACTAACTCCAATGAGAGGATGATATTGTGCACGTTGAGACAAATCTGATCGACACGAAGTTCTCTATGGCTATTCCACGACAACTTGACCAAAGATTCGGAAGGACTAACGACTAAAGACTTAAAAGGAAGTAACCTAAGACGGTCGATACAAAGCATAAAATTTTGGTGATTGCATTCCCTTTACAGTAACTGAATTCTCTTTAGAACAATTGTATTCCATTTAGCAAAAGTGGATTCCCTTAAAACAATGTTTAATTAAATGCGTTAATATAAATAAGTGGTGACTATAAACAGTTAGTTCCTACCCAATGAGTTGCATTTTATGGATGCTGAGTATGTTTTGGGAATTGTGTCACTTGACCATCTTAATTTGTCAAGTGCCTTTTGGCTATGGGAGAAAACGAGTGTTCAGCACTTTAGCAAGATGCCATACATATTTGGCGAGATGACCAAACCATGTAACGTGATGAGTAGCAGAAGCCAAACATTGGTGGTTTGATTGGATGGCGTTCCAACTGAATGGATCAATTCCATATATAATGGAATAGAGCAAATCATTTTGATGGAATGTTGATATCAGATGACCAATCACGTTGCACTAATGTTTACAACTTCAGATTCATGTATCGATTTCAAGTGACCCTATGACTTAAGATAATAATGGCTCCACTGCAAAATTTACACTTTATACAACGACAAACACCGAGATATTCTATAACAGTTGTGTTGAATTAGTAAACAGTCCCCTTCGCTTTGCACGAAAGGTAACATTTTATTTATTTTGTAGCTGTTCAAAATGGCATGGTTGGTTGGCGTGTATTTCGGGTAAGTGAGTCAGCGTAAATGACATTCTCAACGCAACAAGTCCTACTAGTTATTAAGTACACCATTTTCATACACCATACTTAATGTCTAACTACATGACCACAAATTTGAACTCGAACCTATGTTTTGTCCGAAGTACGTTGTTCTTCTTTTCGTTTTGGCTTATTCACAATTATTTTCTACATAAGATATGTTCTGCAATCTTCAGTTTCTTAAATTTTAATGTATCTTTGTCCTACTGTCTAACAGTACTAAGTTCTCTAAATCTTTTCAGCATTGAAAGACTGGCATGGTGTCATTGTATGTTTTATAGTTTCTACAAACAGCTTATTATACCCTTTCGACTGCTATGGTAGTTTTAATTTGACTAAACAGGTGTTATAAGGCTTAAATGAAAGGTTGAGATATTCCCTTTCCAGCAGAGTAATAAAAATGATTTAATATAGTTACGAACCGAGCCACTACTGTTTGTCTGTGCTAAAGTACCACATTTTTTGTTTGTAGACGTGGTACTACGGCACAGACATACAGTTGTAGCTCAGTTCCTAATTACACTAAAGCATTTTTATTGAAGCTTTTATTAAAGCAATTCGTAAGATGTTGCATATTTTACCAATTCGCATGCTCATTTAGATCGCACAGGCTGAGTTTTCATCATTTACTTAAACCTTAATACGTTTGATGTCAGTCTACCCTGCTGCTGTGGAGTACAATCGACTATGCTGTAGTAGTTAATAGCTACATGTTTAAGTACTTGAAGAGACTTTTAGTTGCCAGTTACCGAAAGTTGACGACATTGTTTTTGGAAAAAATAACAGAGTTGGTAGAACGAAGACAGCCAAGTCTCGACACACATTAGTTACAAATTGATAGTTGGCAACAAACATTTGAAGATAAATATGATATTCCGTAGCTGATAATGTAAATTTCGCTAAAGTATATATTTTTTTCCCTTTTCTGTTACTTCTCATAGATCAAACAAGTAACGAGCCTGATTTTGGGTGGTGGTCCAGGCACTGATCCAGGCCTCGCATATTATACCGGTTGGTTAGATCAATTGGTTTCACAACGGTTATTCTGCACTGACACTTTTCAAACATAAATTTCTACTGCTCGTAGAAAATCTTGCTTTTACTACTTGAAAAACAAAGAAATGACGTAATAAACAACAACAATAAAATATGTCTGCTGTCACTTTTTTCAATGGGCATAAGCCACATTCATTCTCGGTGGATACTATCATTGGTTTCGCTTTCTTTGCTCACTCAATCTGCGTGCCTCTTTTCTGTCAGGTCCTCGTGCAATGCATTTGGACTCATGCCCAGTTATTTCTCCATATTTTATGTCCGTCGAATTTTAAAAAATTTTTGGTGTGCCGACAAAAAAAACGTGTGTATGTCCTGTTCACAAAACTAGAATCGGTAAAGGAAATTTTTTATTCAGCCTTTTGAGTACCGATCGCCCATTCCGACAGAACATGACTACCTTCACTCACTCAATAGTAGACTCGGCCTGAACACCGTCGACATTTCGTTTTGCTGAAATTATGGGGCAAAGGTTTTAAAAAACCGTGGGATTAGGGCACGCCATACTTACAATAAATCTCGTACTATACACTTAAGATTTCTGAAATGTGGAATTATTTTTGAAGTTGAATCATGGAAAGGGAGTTTCTCATCGCTGGGAGTAGGATGACTGTTTGTTGGCAAGAAGAGGGTGGGAGTGATGGATGAGGTGACTTTTGGCCCCTTGCAACTGGTTGTCATGGTGACGCAGTCGACGTTGATTGATTGACACGCAAAAGGGCGGGGAGGTGAGGGTGTTAATTAGGGCGCACGAGGAAAAACTAAGTGGTGGCCTTATTGGAGGAAATCACTCCTATCGACGGTAATCAATCTTTCATTCGTTCCATCTGTAAAAAAAAAGGCTTCTGGTTGAGCCTTTGATGCCGCTCCTGTATCTGCTTCATCCACCACCAAACTTAAGTTGGCTCGAAGAAAAGCACTTACCTTTGTTTGGTGACGCCAATTGTGACCAAGAGAAGGGAACGGTAATGGAGGAGGATCCTTAGGTTTCGCAAGTGGTCATTCATCTGTTCTTCTGTTCATGTTTTCTTTCAATACTTTAATTCTGTTGAATTTGTTTTTGTTTATCGATATCTCGTTACGAATCTCAAAACAAAATAAATATGGATGCAAGTCTATTTACGTTGCCTTTTGGACTTAATTGTCAGACTGCTTGAGCGGGGAATTAAACCCACAACCTTTGAAACCAAACGACGAGGTCCTGCCCCTAAGCCATACTGAGCCATACGGCCTGTCAGTATGGCTCAGCGGTAGGACCTCGGCATTTGGTTTTGAAAGGTCGTAGGTTCAATTCCCGCTCAGGCAATTTGACATTTAAGTCCAAAAGGCAACGTAAATAGGTTTGCATCCGTATTTATTAACCCTTCTCTAGTCCATTTACCTTTCCGTTCTCTTTAATCTCTTCACAAATTTACATGAAGTCGGTATTGCATTTACATTAAAGGCTGCAGTTTGGCTGCAATTTTGGATGTAAAACTATCTGGCTGCAATTTGTGTGTGACACACTTAAGAATTAGTAAAAAAAAATCTATTGAATAACAAAAGCGAGGAGCAACTAAAGTCCCAAATTAGGATTCTCTCCAAAGATGGGCTAAAACCCATATATAATAAGCATAGAATTCATCTTCCTCTTGTTTTGCTAAGCAAAACGTTTACTCTTAGTGTTTATGACGTAATTCAGTGCCTTGATAGGTGTTTTAGGCATGTTGTGGTTTACAACAACTATAGACGTTTTAGTTTACAACACATGTAGATGCGTTGGTTTAGAAAATCTATGTACGTTTTGGTTTACAGCACTTATAGACGCTTTGGTTTACAACATAATTATATACTACGTAGACGTGTAAAAACCCAACGTCCACAAATACTGTTTGAGATACTAACGTTAAACGTTGCGTTAGACGTTGTGCTTTACAACGCATAAAACCTCATTATAAGACTCAGGGCGTCCTTATAATGGGTTTTAGGATTAGGTAGGTATTGTAACTCACAACGTCATGTTTTCAGTGTAATATATGATGCGACTTAACAGGAAATATGAGATTTTCATTAAAATGAATCCAAAAGGAAGTGTGCTTATGGTCCCAGTTTGTCTGTTGTCCATCTCTGTCGTCTTTTCCGACCGAAAATGATCAATACAGGGTAACTGATAAGTTCTTTCCATTAGTTTTTGGAGCTTGATTGGGAAATTGTGTTATCATGCGGTGTAGAGATGGTGATGTGTGTTATGGTGATTAGAGGTGTTGTTAGTGCAAGTAGGTAAATGATAATTAAGTAGTGTGAGCGCATGACATTGTGGTCTTTGTACACTCTTTAAGTAAAACAAACAAACAAACAAATCAGCAAATGCTTCAGTTTATATGATTGAAATCCTTCCTCACTCCAGCAAAACTAAACAATAAATAAAACTCCATTCCTATTCAATATTTTTCGACCAATCAACATGGCCAAATAGTAAATAACTGGGCACTAACAAAATAAAATGCTACCAACATCAAAAAGTGCAAAATAAAATTATAAAAATTGTATTTGGTTATGAAGGAAAAGAACAAAAAGCAGATGACATTTTTAAATATAATCATATATTAAAAATTATAAAACTCAGTGATTATATTATATTAACAAAAATTATTTCATAAATAAATTTAAATCTATAATAAATAGATAAAACTAAGGAAAAATAAACAAAGGTTCTTACAACCGACATAAAATAATAAATATGGGAAAAGAAGTAGAGCTTGTTATATTACCATGTATGTTTAATAAATGGCCAAAAGATATAATACTTCAAAAAACTTCAACATAAAAATAAAAAATACTGTGATAAAAGAAACATAAATTCTAATAGCAAGCAACTAACAAGATAATAAAAATAAAATACCCATTGGAAATTCGTTAAATAAAACCTAAAAAATAAACCAGGGCCAAGTGTTGTTAATAAACTGTGAATAAGATGTTTCATGTATAAACTCACAAAAGCTGTAAAACAGCATCGAGGATTGCAATTTGATTGTAATTTGCTATTGAAATAAGTTATTAAATTATTAAAATAAACAGCATCGACAAGAGCATAGCTCATAATGCTTCTCGTCCCCGGCCCCCGAGGGAAGAGGTGGAGAAAAGAAATACCAATAAAAAAAAAAAACAATACAACTACGAATCGGAAAAATTGCACGAAGTATCACAATTTCAGTTGTGAGGCAGTTCGGTAAGTTTTCCAAAGTAGAACAATGCGGTCAGACAAGCAGAGTTTCTACCCATCATAATGAACACATGAGGGAATCTCTTTATGCTTCTAACCCGTTTAGCAGACCGAAAGCAAATATGTTGCGAGTAATCTTTTAGAATTAATTTTTGTTAATAAGTTCATTTCCAAGTTTGTAAAAATCTAACAAGGAAGACAAAATGGCTTACAAAAATAATTTTGGTTTTTCACTTCTAATCAGCCAGTTATTTTGAACCAAAAAGAATTACCTTCACAATTAAATGTTCTTCAAATAAATAAGGTAATATTAATTGAAAATTTAGCAGTAAGAAATAGAAAGAGACGACGCACGGGGCATGCATCCACCCAAATACCCAATCGGCAGATGTTAAGTGGAACAAGCCATCATTATGACAGTTGTTTTTTGCTGCATGAGGAAGGAAACCGAAGTACCCGGAGGGAACCCTCGTGCAACGGGCGGGAAACAGCCGGAGAAAAACCCGTACATCACCAGGATCGAACGCGGATCTGTGAGAAGCCAGAGATGTCGAGCTGGGACCAGGACACCTATCGAATCTGATGCCCCAGTGCTTGCAGCTACCCGTGCACCCGTAAACCCACACTTCTGAACAAAATTCTTTACTCTTTAATGTATAAACACCGAAAACAACTTCTTTTGGGAAGGGGTGGGGGGCAAAATCTGCTGTTCGCATTATGCAAACTGCGGTGATTTAGGTGACCTACATCTTTAAGGTTGTGTCCTGCGATGAATCCAACAGAAAATTGCCGTTCACTAAGACTGAATCGAAACGGGTAAAGATTTGCACAAACTGCTCGTACCATCACTAAACTGCCTTATGCCTTCAAATGCCAACTGGTGTAATTCATATTAACCTCTGTCATACTTACGCCTAATCAGTATAAAGTCGAATCAACAAGACCAGAAAGCAGCACGTCCTCGTTATGCAACACATTTACTATAGGATTTCGTGATGCAACACCTATCGCAACTTGGGTGAAACTGCTTTTGTTTTTCTGTACCTAAGCTATGGCTTGAGGAATTTTAAACATAATTCCATGATAGCGGTTCACTTGTTAGCACTAATTGGTTGTAGATCCTGTTTTTTTTTTTTTAATGTAATTTTATCCATTTTTTTGTGTTAGTGCATCCTCAAATTCCACTATACAGTATGTCGAGTTCGTCATTTCTAATTTTGGATGGTGTATTCGTTATTTATAAGTGACCAAGAGCTGAAACAATTGGCTAAAAATTGAATACGCTGCTGCTTTTATGTACTTGTGACACATTTTTGCCAGTCAGAAGGATATCGTTTTTCAATTCATTTGCCTCACATTTTAATTGGTTTGCATATAAAACACCATTTTGAAGGAGGTTTTCCATACTACTGTATAGAGGACTGTTAGAGCTTTGAAGGTGGCGTCATGGAACCGTCAACTCATAATGTTCGAGAGAGAGTTACTCAGTCTTTTACCCAAACGTACGTTCAATAAAGCCCATAACATTTGTCACCAAAGAGCGCATTCAGTCAAACAATAAACAGAGTGTTGTGTCCTCCTCTTCTTTTTCTTTCTGGTTGGATACGGATGACACCAAGACCTTTCAGCCGAGGCTGAAATCCTCTCTTGGACCTACCTACAGTCTGACTGACTCTCCTTGATTTATTCCTATTTCTGTTTGTGGAATGGGTAAGACAAGCCAGCCATCTTGGGAACGGCGTGTCGAAACACATGTCTGGCCGCTAGAGGGGGCGAGTGAATCACGTGGCATGTTTTTCCCGGGTAATCCTCCGCTCTATTTCTCTTTTCCCCAGAGAAGATGGGACGCGCCAAAGCTGGATGGGATTAAGGTCGGCTGTCCATCACAACGATGAAGTGGACGGACGGACGCTCCAATGGACACGACACAAAGGAAACCACAAACAAGCCTTAAACCCTAATTATATATGGAGGACTCCTTGTGATGCAACTTAGCATGTGTGTGTATGCAAGGACCGCATTAAAACGGATAATGGTTGTTCCATCTATGCAACGTAACAAAATTAAAAGTTGGTGACATTACTCGTATTCAGTTGATATAGTCTACTAAAGCTGCATTACATTATTTCTTGGTAGGATTTATGCTGTTGGCTTTCCGTCTTACATTTGTGTTATTTATACAGAAATTCGTGTATTTTCGATAAAGGAATGTATATATAAATATAGTTAGACCAATATTCATAATTGGGTTACGAATTGTTATGCTAAGCTATAACCAAGAATTAGAAAGTTGGTAACACCATTTTATGAAAATTTCAATTGGCTCTTCATTTCAGCCCGGCTGTGGAGAGGATGTTTCCCATACGTGTGAAATTGACTAATCCAGGAGCAATAAGCAAGGTAGTACGCAATAGGTTTACGCTATTGACTGCATATTTACCAGTTTCTGTGTCTGGTCTTGGCTAATAGACTCATAGATTGCACTGGCGATCTGAGGTGATGAGGAAGATTGCAGACGAATATTGCAGATGATGAAGCAGGCAGCGGCGATCATTAAGCAGTGATGAGGCTATGCCTTACGTTTCAATAAGACAAGGCCTGTTAAAGTGGCACTGTCACGTGAAAAGCTTAAGAAGATACCATGGTGCCATCTAGTAGTAGTCATATCGTTAATCTTTACAACTTGCTTCCAGGTGCACGAGGACGTACCATATTGTTACTTAATAAATAATGTGATCATGGCTTCTTTGTTTCACTAAGAAAAATAGAGTTGTGCAATCCTTTGTTTGATGCAAGCAAGTGTCAGATAGTACTATATAGCACTGGATATTGTCTGATTCTAAAGGGGGCGAGGGATAATCGTCTAACTGGAAAATCGCATAATTGGAATAACGTATAACGGAAAACAGTATAACGGAAAGTCGTCTAACAGGAAATTCGTATAATGGAAAACCGTCTAACTGGAAATTCGTATAATGGATTATCGTCTAACTGGAAATTCGTATAATGGATTATCGTCTAATGTCCCTGCCTCGCTCGCGCTGCCGCGCTCGCTGCGGCTATACATATAACATCAGAAACCCGCAGTTAGGCGTTGATCCAGTTAGACGTTTAACCATTATACGATTATCCATTATACGATATTTCGTTTAGATGATTTTCCATTATACGATATTCCATTTAGATGCTTTTCCAGATTTTTTTTTTTAGGCAGATTTTAGACAATTATCCCATTAGACGATTTTCCAGTTAGACGTTCGTCCGACGCCCCATTCTAAAGACTTTCAGTTGGTGATCGTGTTACTTTAAAGTACCGTGTGATGGAATGCTAGTAAGTCTTACTACACGTGCCTCTAAAATAGGAATTGTCAAAGCATAAGAAACATATTGGAATAGCATACTATTTCTAAATATAAGCATAAGTTAGTAATTTATTTCGAAATAAAATGGGATAAGATGAAAACATAAGTGGGTGAATAAATGATGGGTTGGCTTGTTATTTGTGTTCTGTAGCACTACGGGCTGGTATCAGGCCAATCTCCCCCCCCCCCCCGGGCAAAACCCCCTCGTTTCCAATATCCCTCCCCGGCCTACTTCCCCCTCCCCCCCGGAAAATAATATTTTTGCTGAAAAAAAACAACACTAGCAACAAAATGAAAAAAAAAACATACAAAAATCCATATTATTTTGTCATAATGCTCTAGAGAAAAAAAAATTATACTATGAATTTTTTTTTGAGTCACGCAAACACTTCAATATAGGCCTGTTGTTGTGTTGCTTGCTTGCTTGCTGCGCAAAAATGGACGGGAATAGTACACTCTGCTCTTAGATCGTATATGGTATACAAATTGTGGTGACTTGGCCAGCAACTGGATACCTTCTTGTGACTGGAAAATCAGAATGCTGTTTTGGTCTACATCCAGAATCAACAGGAGAAATACTTCACATCAGTAGCAAGACTGTACCTTTCTGCAGTTACAAATTATTCACTACTCAAAGGTACAGGCTTGGGGTTCCTGGCAGGCTGCCTGTTTTTTCTAAGCATGCGTTTTATGGTATGGATTGTCGGTAGTTTAAATGCATTATTCTCAGACAATCACAACAGTTATCAATTATTTATATGTTGTGGGCTCGCGTCAGTACCCAGAGTCCGTCGCTTCACCCTGTTATAAGTGTTTTGTTTATCACAATTGCCAGTATTAGATGCATGTGTCTGTTCATTAATTCGTCCTATAATATTTTCTCCATCCTCTTTTATTTTTGCGTTGCAATTTTTACTTTCGTTGCTCACATTCACATGACACAATTCCAGTATGATCTTCTGTTGTCCTTCACATTTCAGTCTATTTCTCTTTTTCTTTTATGTCAGAGGTTAGATCAGCTACTCCAACACTTTTTAGGGTTTAAAGAGAAAATGATATTTTTTTTACCAAAAAATCTCTATAAATAGATATCACATTTTTTTTGCAGAAAAACTGGCCCCGTCTTGTTGATATAGGCCTACATTATAAATTAAATTCAGTGTATTACAAATTTCAAATCCAAATTTTATTGCGAGCTACACTTCAGTTCAATTCCTTGTATTTGCTGGATAAAAATATAACATTATAATAAACTAGCAATGAATGAGTACAGCTATAGTAGACATTAAAAAGAAAAGCTCTCCTATTTGAATCCAGATTCTTAATGGTTGCAACAAAACAAAAACGATAAATTGATACGAAAAGGTAAACCTTTTTATTGGAAATGGGTTTTGTTCTTAGCTTGTGGTAGCATAGTAGAGAGCTGCGTGCAGTAGGATAACTTGATAATGGAACAGGACAACCTGATAACAACCATAAATGCAGTAGGACGACTAAATAGAGGAAGACGGCAACATGAAAACATTCCAAAATGACCTGCTGTTGCAGAAAGACAACTTGATAGTGGAAGATAACAACCTGGAATATTCCTGAAAGACCTGCTGATGCAGTAGGATGCAGTAGGATAATGGAAGCGGATATTCCTAAAATATTTGCTGATGTAGAAAGATGACTTGATAATGGAAATGTAAAAACTGAGAACAGTCCTGAAAGACCTGTTGATGCAGAAGGACGATTCGATAATGAAAGAGGATAACCTGGAAACGTTCCAGAAAAACTTCTGAAGCAGTAGGACGACTTGATAATGGAAGACGAAAACCTGAGAACAGTTCTGAAAGACCTGCTAATGCAGTAGGACGACTTTATAATGAAAGACGAAAACCTGAGAACAGTTCTGAAAGACCTGCTAATGCAGTAGGACGACTTGATAATGAAAGAGGGAAACCTGAAAACATTCCTGAACGACCTGCTGATGCAGTAGGACGAATT
>JAHWFP010066896.1:125877-140159 GCA_023313725.1 Lithobius niger | reverse complement strand
GTTTTATTAAGGAATTCAGCCTTATGAAAGTGTTGGCAATGTCGTATCACCACACTTCACTGTGCATGGCTTTCACATCGCCACACTTTTGTGAAAGTTAGGGACCGTACGATAATTTTAAATATTATACAGGGTGTTCGGAAATTGGTGTCAAATATTTTGAGGGTCCGCTGTGTGATCAAAGATAAGAAGAAATAGTCCTATAAACATGGGTCCGGAAATGCACCAGTCTTTAGTTACAGCCCCCCCCCCCCAGGTTTGGGGTAAACAGTTCTTAAATACCTCGTAATGATTCACCGTTTCCATTCCAAACTCAGGATATGTGCCATATCATACCTGGTATTTCAGTACTTCATAATACAGTATTGGGTCGCACAACTTATCAGAGGGAGAGGTAATTTTCTTATGGGGGGGGGTCAAACGTGGGGGAAGAGAGGTGTAACTGCTTTGGTCTTGTACTTTAATGAAACAAATTGCAGAAAAAACACATCGTGTGATTGAAAACAATCGAAAGTAGTACTGTACTTTCTTTCATTACGTGTAAAGACCAAGTAGGTTACATCGTTTTCCAAGTTTGTGCCCCCCCCCTCCAAAAAAAAAACAACTACTGTACGTACATCTCTGTGGAGAGCACCAAACATTATCAATCGGGTATCCTCGCCATTAAAAGTGAGGGATTTAATGTGTTTGTTTTCTACTCTTCAAGCAAAGAAGCTTAAAACGTAAAAGTGGGGGAATCCTTAGAATTCGGATGATCACTTGTTTCATTGGCCGAAGCGGCGAGAACAACATTACTGTACTCAACCCACACATTTGAATTTGGTTGCTTATTTGTTTGTTTGTTTGTTGCCTTTGTCTAACGCTCCAGCTTCCACAAAAATCATCGCATAAACTTGGTTTTGATTTGGAGGTAAATCTCCACCTCAGATTCTTTGTAGTTTTAAGTGTTAAAGACAAAATCCTTGAAAACCCAACTTCTAAAAAATAATAACTTAGAAGTCTTAAAAGTTACATTACAGCGGGCAAGCTCTGCCATTCATTAGTTGCTATCGCCCTGTTACGATCTCCCTTCCAGAATGTAATAACATTTATTGACAAAAACAACAACGTTTGTGATGCGAAAAAGTACTGTAATCACAAATTCAAATTGAACATTCGCATATCTGTACAAGGTGACCTTGAACACCATTTGGAGAGTCCATATTTCGGGGTTGACAGACGACTTTTTGTTAATACAGGGGTTTGTTAAATCACTTGATGAGTTAAATCTAAAGGTGACATTGTGATCCTTTGTTCACGTTTACTGTTCGGTAGTTCTCTTCCCAAGTATGGAGTATCCAGACATCGAACTGGCAGACATGCACTACATGTATGGTCTTGCAGATGGAAATGCATTGGAAGCACGACGTCTCTACGCTCAAAGGTATCCAGACAGGAATTTGCCATGTGCTAGAACGTTCAGTCGTATCCACCAGCGCTTACGGGAAACAGGCTCATTTGGGAGACGGACATCGGATGCTGGAAGACCCAGAACTGTGCGAACTGTTGGCTTGGAAGACAGAGTTCTCCAGCACATAGCAGAAAATCCATCGGATAGCACACGACGCATTGCACGCAGAGAGGGTGTCAGTAATTCGACGATTTGGGACATTTTGCATCATAACCTGCTATACCCCTACCATTTGCAACGTGTCCAAGGTCTTGGCGAGGCCGACCTTCCACCACGACGAGCGTTCTGTGTGCGACTGAATCATGAATGTGGAGCAGACGCTCATTTCCTGCCGTCTATCCTGTTTACAGATGAGGCTGGCTTCACACGTGATGGCATATTCAACTATCACAACAACCATCTTTGGGACCATGCAAATCCGCACGAGGTACAACAATCTAGACATCAACAACAATTTAGTCTAAACGTTTGGGCTGGAATTGTTGGTGATCATTTGGTAGGGCCTTTTTTTCTACCTCGACGCCTAACTGGAGAAACCTACCTCCATTTCCTCCAGTATGACTTGCCCCAACTACTGGAAGACGTTCCCCTGGCAGTCAGGACACGACTGTGGCTTATGCACGATGGTGCACCTGCTCACTTCAGCCTTTTGGCCCGACATTACCTTGATGGAAGCTTTCCTGACAGATGGATTGGACGTGCAGGCCCAATAGCATGGCCTGCTAGATCTCCGGACTTAAACCCGTTAGACTTTTATCTTTGGGGACACTTAGTCACTCGTGTACAGTACACCAATTCCCAATGCTGATGTACTTCGCCAAAGGATTGTGGATGGATGCAACCAGATTCGCACAACCCCTGGAATCTTTGAACGGGCTCGTCGGTCCATGGCGCAGCGGCTTCGGAACTGCATCGAGGCAGAGGGGGGTCATTTTGAGCACCTACTATGATAAAACGCTTACGTTTAGTTTGTTTTCCGTCGTATTTATCTTTTTGAGTTGCTTGTCACAGAATGTTCTGGAGAGGAGGTCTTTTGCGGATGCGTATTGCAGTTAATTGCAGCAGAGCCGCAAATGCAATGATACTCAGTAAAACTTTGAGTAGCCACCTTCTGTTTACTTAATGATGTTTCATTTCTCGATTGTTTTCAATCACACAGCAATGTGATACGATGTGTTTTTTCTGGTATGTACAATTTGTTTCATTAAAGTACAAGATCAAAGCAGTTACTCCTCTCTTCCCCCACGTTTGATTCCCCCCCCCCCCCATAAGAAAATTAACTCTCCCTCTGATAAGTTGTGCGACCCAATACTGTATTATGAAGTACTGAAATACCAGGTATGATATGGCACATATCCTGAGTTTGGAATGGAAACGTTGAATCATTACGAGGTATTTAAGAACTGTTTACCCCAAACCAGGGGGGGGGGGGGGCTGTAACTAAAGACTGGTGCATCTGAATATATCTCCATATTTTTTTACGTGCCACCCGTATTGAATAAAATGTATTCAACCACGACATTAAAAGTAAGTTTTTAATTAACTGTTACGCAGATGAAGCGGAATATTTCAACAATTCTATGCAGGGCTTACTGGTGGTGGTTATTTACTGTCAGCGAACAGACAGCACACAGATCTGATGTCGTAAGAACAGCTGGCCTGCACGTGGGTCTTTGGCTTAGGACATCGGTGGTGGGATGAGGGGGGAGGGGTGAGGGTTGATGGCAAGTAATCAATTAGCCTGCAGATCAATGCAATCTGCGCGTCTCTGGAGAAGGTGGACAAACAAGGCGGCCCAATTCCCCCAAGACGAAGCAAACAAGAAAAGTGAATTGACCAAGAAAAGTCCCAAAGACACAAAAAGAAAGCCAACCACAATTCCAACTCCCTATTTCTTTAACGTTACGTGAGTCATTGTGATGTTTTTTTCCATCGTACACATAAACATAAGCAAATAAGACGACACTGGGCAGGAAATATGTGTAAACCTAGAAGGTAAATAACGCCATCTAAAAGCAAAACCGTGTTATAAAAAAAAGAAAAGCGACTCAATCAACTTTATGTTAGATAAATATTGCAGTTCTGGAGCGCACAATTACGTGGCCGAGTAACACGTAAAAATAATGGCAATGGTGGCAGTAATTCACTACAAAACTGTGATACAATAATCGTAATCAGAAGAGAATGAATGCCATGCGGCAGTATCCATGGTGTAACTCTCGCTCTGTAGTCCACCGTCTACACAAGGCCGTCTGAGAGAGAAGCAGCAGATTGCAGCTCCTGGCTCCAAACCAGTGGATTTCACATCGCCAAAATATTATATAAGAAGCTTTAACTTTCTGGCATGCGCCAGAATTGGCGTAGAGTCGAGAGGTAAGGCACGCAGTTTTTATTCCAGTAGGCCTTGGTTCGAAAAACAAAATGCTTTCCTCGTTTTAAGTTCGTTGTTGTTGCCAACTGACACATAATTGTGCTATTCGCAGCACACGGGATACTTTTCACACGTATTTATGAGTGCAGACCTAATTTTTAACGCAAAAGTAAAAACTGACACTATTCCGACAACTGACACCATGGGGTCAGGACTCAGTACGAACGGTAGAACATGGAGTTAAATTGTGTTGCACACTGCTGCTTTGTGGCAATGATTTCTCACGTTCTGTCCCATGATTTTCGGCTCTCTTTTACTGCCGTGGGGATATTAGCTCTAATAATTACCTCTCTCGCTTTTGATTGAGGAGTTGAGCGTCAATATTGATTGTTACATCGCATTTAAGAGTTCAAGTTAAAATTTAATACGAGAATACACAAAAGCCCTAACGCTATGCTCTCTCCCCTACCTTACAAACTAACCTAACCTAAGAGAGACAACATTAACACAGTGTCCTCAAAACTCTTCTACCGAAGCTATGTTATAATGTTAGTAATACCAAGACATTGTTGTGTCTTTATCATCTATATGTATCATTGTTCTTCTTTGTTGTTGTTAGCTCCTTTTATTACCCGGTTTTTGCCTCTCAGTCCTCTTTTAACGCGCCATTAAGCCTCATTCCCCCCCCCCCTTCTCTTTTAACAGTGTAACGATGCAGGAGCGCAACAATGAAACAAGAACGCACAGTGCAAGAGCCGATCTCTTGCATCAAAATGGCGGATACATTCATGATTGTTATAGACCGGCAATACATACATTTTTAAAAAGCTACGAAAGAATTTTTTATTTAATGTCTGCAACCACAGAAAATTAACGAATTCGTGAATTATAGACTGGCAATTGGAATGGTATTAATGGCACAAACCAAATAATAAAAAAATATTAAGCAAGTATTTTTTTATTTAAATGTCATGAACCACAGTAAATTAACGAGTGCATTATGCGTTTTAAGAATTTAAATACTCTAGTTTGCTAATTAAATCATTTTATAGGCTACTTAAAATTGAAAATAACGTTGCAACCTTCATTAAAATTAATCGTTCCACCAAAAAACATGTCTCTTAACTGTTGTTTATTACTACCATCGTCTTTGTTAGTAGCATCTTCTAATGCTTACCTGATAAGCCAATATTGTCCGTATTGTCTTCATCATGGTTACTCGATAAGTCAAATAGATCCTCTAACTCCATAACTTGTTTTGCCATAAAAAAAGAAACAAGAAATATGGCTCCGCCTGCAATAATCACCGAGCACGAGCACACACATTCACCGAGCGCGACCAAACGCAGCCAACAATACTGGTCGGACTGAGAGGTAAAACCGGTAATAAATAGGATATCATTCGCTTTCCTCGTGCTGAGATCCAAACAATGTATTGACGCTGCGCGTTTCGACATTGTTAACTCTCAGCACTCGGAAAACGGGTTAATATCCTGTATGTAGGGCACGCGTTTTCACTTGTACACAGTGTGTGGATGTATGGAATTCATGCTGACACAGTTTGGTGCACAGGACTATGCCACTAGCAGTAGGACTCGTGTGTTCATAGACATGGTGGGGTCACGGAAATGGTGCGCTTGTGTGAGTTTGCGGCAGGCAGCTCTCAGAACTGGTGGGCCCTCGGTGAAATGCTGTGTCTCGTTGAAGGTGGTTCTGCGAAATTGTGTGAGTCGTGTGGAAGCTTGTTAGCATTGTGTCTTCATTTAGTTTAAGTTTCAGTTGTAGTTTTCGTAAGACGAGGGCGTCAGGCTAAGGGCCAAGGCGCTGATAATAACATTCAAATTCAAATTCTTGTAGGTTAGCTTTGAGTATATCGTTTTGTAGGCCAGTGATGACTCAAATAAATATCAATCAAGCAATCTTGTGAAGTCATTGTTTTCGCTTTACCGCTCATTACAGCTCTATGTGCTGGAAACATAGGGCTTTGTCGAGCAGATGACTGATAGCGGTTAATACTAGCATGGTTTTTCGATCAGCGTCTTTTGGGTAAAAGACGCTGATCGAAAAACCATGACGCTAGCTAAGAGCCCATTGAATTTTTTTACCGCTTATTGGAGATGATATTTGTATTGTTACCCAATTTTTACTTGGCTCCATACCTTCAATACAACGTCTCACTCTCTTGTGTCTCTCCTCACATATTTTCCTCTCTTCGACTTTAACCTCTTAAGACATTTCTTGTAAAAGAGGAGTCAGTTAGTCCTTGCGGCCATGTTGTTTTTCGACGCCATTAGGCCTACGAATGGCTAATCATAGTATCACTCTACAGTCCGTCCCGGTGTATCAACGATAATTCGTTTACATTATTACCCTACTTTCGTCCCGACCATTGTTAAAACGATGCTGTATAAATCCCTTATTCGCACATTTGCAACAATGCTCAACAATGGTTCCATACTTATTCTATATACTTATTTTTTACACTTATTTTGCATACTTATTTTGCACACTTTTAGAATTCTTGCAAGTATGACCATCTTTGTAAAGCAATATGCTATTTCGGTTCAAGTTCGGATGGGGGGGGGGGGGGGCGGTCGACACACCGGAAGCAAACGTTTTCCCCTGAAAAGGGCGTGAATTTGAAACGTTTTCCTGCAACTGAACGGTACAATTTTTACACGAATTCATTTCTAATTTTTTTTTTAATTTTGAAGCAAGGGTTTCTTGTAGTGTGGGACGATCAAGAAAGCTAGCGTCTTTTTAAGGAAATGTGCGTGAATTGAAAACGTTTTCATGAAAATTAAAATGCAATTTTCATACGAATTCATGTGAAATTGTTCAATAAAGTTAATTTTTTTAACAAGGGCCTCCTGCAGTGGGAGCCTCCCGGGGTTTTCCGGGTTCTCGGACTGTCCAATCCGACACTGCTTTGAATCACTATTTTCAATTTTCCGCAGTATTACATTCTAAACCACCAACATTACAAATTGCTTTAACAACTGCAACAGCTCTATCACCGGCATTATTGGTCGATTCCGAAGTGCTCCTTCAGTGAACAAGGGAAATAAGAAAGTTATAGCATGGATTTTGCAACAATGGGCCGGTATAAGCGATTTAATGCACACTTTTGGTAGAGCGATGTCCGAGGAGGTGTGAAACATCCTCTTTGGCTTCGCCCCCTCGGACGATTCAACACCTCCTCGGACGTCGCACTACCAAAAGTATGCATTAAATCGCTTATACCGGCCCATTGTTGCAAAATGCATGCTATAACCATTACTTATCATATCAACAAACGTGTGCGCTATAAGTGTGCGGTAGAAGTGTATGCGCATAAGTATGCAGTATAAGTCACCCCTCTTTGTTGGAAGTGGCTAGGTTACGGAATTTAGAATGCACACTTACAACAATGAAAACGGAAAAAGTATGGTAATAAAAACCCCGTTAGCTCATGGATGCTATTGTTGCGTAGCCATCATTTAACGTGCATCCCCTTATTCTTACGCAATTCACGGCAACGTTAATGTTAGCTTATTTTGTCCTTCGTTACAGTTCAGTTTTTAGTACGTCCAGGCTTTTACAATAAATCTAAGAACCATTGTTGATTGTTCAGGACATTGTTGCTTGAAATCTTTCGTTGCAACTTGGAAAAGAAACAAAATTTAAATTCGCTGGTGGCTAATTTCAAAACGCTCTCACGCATTTGTTCTTACCCCTACAACCCCCAAACCAACAAAAGGACCATGCTCAGATCACCATGCATCCGTGCAAAAGTTCAGCTACGTAGACTTTCTCAATTTTGCTAGCCATGAGCTATGAGTCTATGGGATATAACATGGGGCCAGCGTTAGTTACTAACTAGCTAGTCAGTAACATAAAAACAATGTTATTAACGCATCTTTCTCTCTATGAATGGTGGACACTCAGCCTTTAACTTGTATTTTTTTCTTTATCCCTGCACCTTCCCCTTACATTTACCACAATTTGAAAGATTTCTGTCGCATTGGAATTTATCCTCAACATGCCAAAATATGCTTTTAGTTGCTTACAATTAACAGACACATGTCTGCTAGTGAGGCCGCCTTTTTATCATTAACAATTTTTTTTTTTTAACAATCGGATGTCTACAATGGGATGATCGACTGTTACTTGAATGCGACACACTAGCGTGTGTCTAGACAGTGCAAGACGGTATATTTAGCGCCTATTAGCACCATCAACTCACAAAATACTAAATTATGGAATTCTAAAATGTAGCTAACATCTCATCTTTTATCTTTAGTAGGTTAGTCACTCCAGAATTCTATCTGTTTTCTTCAACTGTTTTTAAACTCTAGGTTTACCTACTTTACCATCAACTTTTACAACGCCTCCAAACGACTGTAAGAATTAAATGGCTTTAGTGCAGCACACTTTCCTTCCTCGGCCTTCACTTTGTTGCTATCAGTTCGTTCTGCAGGGAAAAAAAGGCCCCAAAAAGTTTAAATGGAGACGTAAAAAAATGTTGGACTTGATTTGTGGTCGTTGGCAAAAAGTGCACTGTTCTCGCCATGTGCTGTACTTAAACGGTAATCAGTTTTTTCTTTCTTTTGGGCGCGAATGGGAGCCTCATTCCAAGTGAGCGAGTGGGGGCTTAGCGCCGATAGAAACGATAATGAAACCAATAAAATTTCTCCAAGCTGACATTTTTTCCCCGACGGAATGTAGCTTGATGGTAGAGTGAGAGAGCCCCCACACCGAGCGGGGGGGGGGGGATGAGTTATCAGGACCAAGAAATTCGAAGGCCAAGTTGGACAGGATGCACGAAAATACCACCAGGTGGACAAAGCTTATTGACTGATGATGGATGTGCATTGTGAAGTAAGACATGCATTTCATCGATTTTTAGAGATGCCTGAAATATTGAAGCATTTTGTTTAATCCATATTTCCTCTTTCCAATGTAATTACGATAATGAAAGAGAGAAGAAGGATTGTTTGCAAAAAGTACTGGCTTTACTTTATCATGGCCGCTCCCGTCAGCCCCTCCCATGAGACCATCCCATGGTCCCCTGCTGTGAATTCCTTCCCATGATTAAGTAAAGTCACTGTCTATTTCATGCTGAACAAGCTGCATTTTATTAGACTGACAAGTGACAATGACTAATTTACGCATAAATTAGCCAGATTTTTAAAAATCATATTCAAAGAGAGAATATGGCCTGTTCAGCGTAAAATAGAGAGTGACTTTACCTTATCAAGGACCGTGATAGCGTGATAAGCCTGAGCATGAACTTCCATGTTAAAGGTCAAACTGAGATCCTATAGTTTCGTCCAGAATTGACACGGACCAACGAAATTCGATATTTGGGGTCGTGTCATAACCATTTCACTGCATTACAAATTTGAATGACAACAGTCGAAATGTGCGGGGTCAACAGTATGGCCATTTTTTGTTGTTGTTGTTGTTGTTGTTAGGACTCTTTGCACTCACCTGGAGATCAAACCAATGAACCGATTTTCAAGTTCTATAGCTTAAAACGTAGGTGCATGGCCAAGAGCCTTTTGCATGCTATTTCAATGTGACTGCAATATTCTTGCGACGGAATGCCAAATGGGCACGAAATTTTGCTCTCACCTAGAGATCACCCCAATGTACCGATTTTCAATTTTTATAGCTTAAAATGTCGGTATTAACAACGGCCAGTGACTTTTGAAGGCGATTTTAATGTGACTGCAGTATTCTCGTCGGCAGAGCAATTATTATTGTAGAGCACTGGGCAAAAATCACTGGAGCAACAAATTTTTGCAAATCGAGCTAAAAACATGAAATTTGGTATACAAGTCTTTCTTAGCAGTACTAATCGAATCACCCATTGAACCCGCATGAAATACCCCCAAAGGCTTTGCAGCCCCTTCACCATTTCCCGGTGTTCCCTCCCAGATGCTTGGGCAAAAAATTCTTGCAGATCAAGCTAAAAACATGAAATTTGGTACACAAGTCATTCTTAGCAGCACAAATCGAATCAGCCATGGAACCCCCCATTATATACCCCCATGGGGCCCCAGTGCTCCCCTGTGCCCCCTCCTTGTGGCTTGAGCAACAAATTCTTACAAATCGAGCTAAAAGCATGAAATTTTGTATACTTGTCATTCTTAGCAGCACGAATCACACCATTCATGGAACTTTCAATGAAATACCCCCAAGGACCCCCAGTGCAACCCCCCCCTTGTCCCCCCCCCAGGGCTTGACCAACAAATTTTTCTAAATCGAGATAAAAGCATGAAGGTGCACAAATCATTCTTAGCAGTACAAATCAAACCAGCAATGGAAGCCCCATGAAATACACCAATGGGCCTCCAGTGTTCCCTGTTCCCCCTTCACCAACAAATTTTTACCAATCGAAGAAAAAAAGGAAATTTGGTACACAATTTATTCTTAGTAGCACAAATTAAACCAGCCATATTATTTTACCCCCTAGAGGCTTGAGATTTCAATCCGCTCCGCCTGTAATAGGCACAAAGCCTGTTTCTTAAAGTCTCAGGATGACCTTCCATACTAAAACATCAAACCCGGGTCCCGTCTCTTAGGGGCCCTTTGATAAGACAAAGAAGCACAGTTTCTGGCTTTCCAAAAATGACGGGCATAATAAAATTAAAGGCCAATCTCTAAAAGAATCTCTAAATATTAAATATTGGTTTGATTGAAGGAGACCTCCACTATCATGGTTTCGTCCGGGCTACAAAAAAACGTTGTTACGGCCCTGCCAAGGAAATAATAACAGATATTACTATTAAAAACGCTTAAGCGTATAAAATACAGATGTAAGCCTTAAAAAAACTTAAAGCTGTAAAGGAACAGATATTAAAAAAAAAAAACATGTAAGCCATCAGCGTCGCACTAATACGTTTAAAAGAAGTACCTGCTTGTTTTTTGGAACACTGAACACTGGAGATTCTTTTAAATGTATTAGTGCAACGCTGATGGCTACATGTCTTCTTCTTAATATCCGTTCCTTTACAGCTTTAAGTTTTTTTAGACTTACATCTGTATTTAATATGCTTAAGCATTTTTTTTTAATAATAATCATAGGAAGGGAGGGGCCCATGATAAGGTAAAGTTTTAACGGGACGGAAAGCCAATGGGCTCGATATTGGTTTAATAAATACGGAGGCAAACCTATTTACGTTGCTTTTTGGACTTATATGTCAGACTGCCTTAGCGGGGAATCGTACCCAGGACCTTTGAAATCAAACGCCAAGGTTCTACCGCTGAGCTATACTGACACGGCTAAAAAAAAAACGTCCGTAGGCAGCATTTAACATGCACACACATACATGTAAACATTCACTTTTTCCAATCGCCACTGGAGGGACGCTTGCTTGCACGCCACACACCAGTGAAATCAAAAGGAACAAACAAGAAAGCGTGAAATAATGGTTTTAACGGGACGGAAAGCCTATGGGCTCGATATTGGTTTAATAAAACGGATGCAAACCTATTTACGTTGCTTTTGGACTTATATGTCAGACTGCCTCAGTGGGGAATCGAACCCGAGACCCTTGTCATCCTGAGGTAAAGTCACTCTCTATTTCATGTTGAATATTCTGTAATCTCTGTATTGTTGCAGAAGCCATTCCATTCACCTTTTTTGCATGGCGGCTATCAGCTATCCCCATACCAAGAATATTTATTTTTTAAGAGGTAGCATTCTGTGACTGAATAAAACTGCTTTCTGAAACAAGTTCTGAATTTGTGGGAGTTATCCGGATGACCTCTTTAATAGTTATTAATGGCTACGGCATGAAATGAAGAAACGCATACGGGAATGAAACTTTCGTAATAGATAAAATTTGTTGAGACCAATAACTAGGCTTGAGAGATATAAAACATAGCTCTTTAAGTAACTACCTTATACACATTCTTTATCTATAGTTCCAAGCATTATTAATCCCATAAGAATCAGAACATAGTCTACATGTTCGATTTTCGAAAGTCCCATGTATAATAGATTAGTATTATATCTTGCATTCTCTTGGCTCGGATGCCAAGATACTACCTACAGGCTGTGCTTTGTTCGATACTATTGGGTCCCCAGGAAATACATCCACGCCGTTTGTTTCTGGACTTAGTCATAGACTTAATTGCACGATAGATTAAAAGTTCCCTTTTAGGAGGTTTGGGTAATAAACAAAGAATAACATTGTAGCCAACCTTGGTTTGGGTTTCCTGATCTGCGTTCTCCTATTTTTCATCATCCTGAAATATGCACGTTCTGAGATACAACTGGTTGGATGATCAACTGCAGTATGTTGTATCAAATACTTCCCTTATACTGCCCCTGGTAATTAAAAATACGAATTGTTTGAGTTTACTAATCTGGTATAGCAGAAGAAAAAAATCGGAAAGTCTGGGATGGCATTCCCTGTAAACAGTGCTCATGTGGCCTTATTTCTTTCTTTTACAGTCTATTGGGCTGCAATCTCATTCCATGCAAGGATAAAACTTGAAACAGAGTTGAGCCACACAAAATGGCGTTGTAAGTTACAATGCCTACATAACCCTAAAACCGGTTATAAGTATCCTCTGGGCGTTATAATGAGGTTTTATGCATTGTAAAGCACAACATCTATAAACCAAACGTCTAAGGTGAGTATTGCAATGAAGAGTATTTGTAGATGTTGGGTGTTTAAACGTGTACAAATTATAGATGTTGTTAACCAAAATGTTCGTAGGTCTTGTAAACCAAAACGACTGTAGACTTTGCAAATCAAAATTACTTTAGATGTTGTAAATAAACACTATTATAGGTGTTGTAAACCATAATGTCTAAAACATCTAGAATGACAGTGAGTGATGTCACACATATAATTAAAAACAAACGTTTTTCTGAACAAAATATGTTAAAAATAATATTTTACGTTTAAAATGTTTGGGTTTCAGTTTAGGTTTGAGACTATTTTCAGTCTTTGGGTGATAATTTTTCTTCCCCACACGACCACCATGCTTAACTTACACTGAAAAGACCACGTCTTACACTGTAAAGACCACAGTGTACATTCTGCTTCAGTGATTATACAGATCGAAGCATTACTCGTCATTGATTGGTCACTGAAAAATAAACCAGAGATAATGACAAGCTGTATTTCGCTTTGAGCAAGCTGTTTACTTGCATCGCGGCATGCCCATAAAAGGGAAATGACGTCACCTACACTAATCGTCGGACTTTTATGGAAACAGGAAGGTGCTTCTCGTCAGGATTCGGAGTAATTAGGCCCATATTAAGACAATGACGTCACTTTCGTGAATCTTCGGACATGTCAGGAAACACGAAGAAGCTTCTCGTCACGATACGTTTAACTTGGTGAATCAGCGACATTAAAATTAGATTTTGGTCTACTTAATATGAAATAGCAACTCCGAAGCAAACGAAATTACAGGTTGGAGACGGAATGTGATAGGTCTAATATCGCTATGCCAAATAGAGGAAAACATCGTAAGGCATGGGGCTAGTTTACTCAAAATAGTACTCTAAACGTATGTTAATACTTCGTAAATAAAATGTGATGTCGAATCATGAAGAAATATTGTGCGGTAAAAAAAAAAAAAAAATTCTCACACCGAATGCCACTTGTGATTTTATGGAATGTATAATTTGTGGGTTTTAGCAACAATTAAATCTGGAAAGGTATATTGTGCTAAAACACACAAATTATCGATTTCAACAAGCACTCGTTTGTTGAAATCGATAATTTGTGTGTTTTAGCACAGTATGCCTTTCCAGATTTAATTTCTCAAGACCGAAGGTCGAGGGAAATTGTTGGAAAGCAGTTGAATGCTAAAACCCACAAATTATACATTCCATAAAAGCAAAAGTGGCATTCGGTGTGAGAATTTTTTTTTTTTACCCCACAATTTTTCTTACTAGATTCGACATCACATTTTATTTACGAAGTATTAACATACGTTTCACATACAATTTTCAACATACAATTTTCAATTACTGAATAACTTAAAATGCTATCGAATAAATTGTAATCGTATCTCCAATCTGGTTAAGTTGCAATTATCCCTATATTTATTACTTAACAGATTTTTGTTAATAATAAATAAATAAATAAACAATAATAAAATTTGTTGCGATAGCAACGGGTCTGGCAAGGACTGGGGAGTCACTAACAGCCAGCCACAATTACATGTAAATACATTGAACATAAGGCCAAGGAAGGATGATGGTAAGAGGTTTAGGGACACGAATGCCTTACCACCAAGGTTAGACCTGCCAGGGACTCAAAGGCCCCCGATGGCATCGCCAGACGTGCAGGACATGGGAAGGGTGTGAAAAGTGTTGAAAGGCCCAAAATGATGCTGTAGACAATAAAAAGTATAAACAGTGCTAAAAATTGTTTGCTAGTGAATACTAAAAATTAAAGCACCCAGATAATGGAATTTGTCATCACTTAAAAAAAAATAATTAAAAAA